>MU183802.1:0-33805 GCA_016904865.1 Pissodes strobi
TGGCCTACTCATCGGTAATTGCAAATTTTTCAAATTTCAATTAAAATTTTTTAATTTAACTTTATTCACTCTCAGCTTCTTTTAATTTGAAGTGAAGATAACTAAATAAAATTAGAAGACAATTCAATATAATGTGTATATTAATTCCTAAAATATCCCCTACCTGTTTATCGAAAATCTGCGCAGATTCGATTAACACAATGATCAGGTTACCAAAAGCAGTCGTCAACAAGAAACAGGCTTGCAAGACGGATTTCATGGAAATCGGGGCCTGCGAATAGGAAAATTCTAATCCAGTGATGGAGAACATTATTTCAGCCGCTGTAATGATGAAATATTGCGGCAGTAGCCATAGAATGTGAACACTATTCGGTTTAGTGATTGTGATGGTTTGGACACTTTTCTGAGCCTAAAAACATAAATTTAAGTTTATACACAATAAAAATATTCCAACGGGTCAATAAAAACAAATAAGAAGCATAATGCAATGACCCGATAAAATAATTGTAGTTATTTATTTAAAAATTAATATGATTTAAAAACCAAAATGCTAATATTAAAGGTCGACTCTTTTTAAAATCGGGTAAGTGCCGAATTGGAAGTTAGAAACATAAATCTATGGACATATCAAACAATGAAAGAGGTACGTATTTATTAGGACGTTAAGTTTTATATTATTTTGTCTTTAGTTTTGGTAAAATTAGACCAATATTTTTAACGCTTTGGCTACGACTTTATTTTTGAAAAATGTATTCCGATTTTACTGGTGAGCAGTGCATTACTATACATAATTCAATGCAATTTTGATTTTTTTTTAACAACAGCTCATGACACACAAAATAAAGCATATTTCAATACAATATCTCTTTTAACAAAAATATGTACCATGACATATCCATCCATATTGAAATAAAACTAATGCATGATCAAGGGTATCATTAAATGTTTTTGGTTTATTAACATTTTATTAAGATATAACATGTAATTTGTTTTTAGAACCATTTTGCAAGAATTATAGTGGTAATAGTGAACATTTAGATGCTAAAGTTCCCGCTTTGACTGAGGCAGGAAAATATTGAAAAAACGAGAAAAAGTGTGTGTAACGTTCACACATTAAAAATGAATAGGGCACAAATTCGTAAGGAGCAATATGTTGATCCCAAAATCAGTAAAGGGGCTTATCAATAGTGCAAGAGACACTTTAGTAGGTACTTGGACCCCGTGGGATCTCACCCCTTCAATAATATTTCAGTAAACCACTGATAGATGTTAGGCTGATGTAGGTATATGTAAACCGGGGTGACTATGATCCACTTATTATCTTCAAGTCTCAACAATCTTTCGAATTTAATAGTTGACCAGTTCAAAAATGGTTCATATACAGGGTGCTACAAATTCGTTTCTTTGTATGGGTATCTCGAAAACCGTAAGAGATACGAGGTCGGTTAAATTGGGGCAAAGTTGCGCAATTTAAGGGTGATTGACATGCCGTCGAGAAATTTAGAAAATTCCGTCTACTTCCGGAGATATCCGTAAAAAACCGAAAATCATCTATTTTATTTTTATTTTTTCCTGCCTTTGTTTGAAGAGATAAAGTAAAATAAATGTCATATTCTTATTGCCACTTTTTCTCCTCTACAAGCTGGCGGTATCAAATTTTAAATCTGACGTTTCGCTTTCGGGCCCCCTTCATCAACTTAATTTTTCTAAATACGGACCTGGATTTTTTCTAATTTTTAAAAAGCCCTTGGTCTCCCAAAACCAGCGATGTATCACACTTGTCCGATAGTGGTAACAAATATTCTCATAAGTGAAATCGGGTCAGAAAAGATCGCCCCATCTCTGTCTAACACATTATCTCTTATGGATAAAATCTAGATTTGTTGATTTATTGATAAGTGCGATGCATCGTTGGTTTTAGGAGACCAAAGGCTTTTTAAAAAGTAGATAAAAATTCCAGGTCCGTATTTAAAAAAATGAAGTTGATGAAGGGGGCCCGAAAGCGAAATGTCGGATATAAGATTTGATAACGCCAGCTTGTAGAGGACAAAAAGTGGCAACATGAATGTGACATTTATTTTACTTTATCTCTTCAAACAAAGGTAGGAAAAAATAAAAATAAAATAGATGATTTTTGGCTTTTTATGGATATCTCCGGAAGTAGACGGAATTTTCTAAATTTCTCGACAGCATGTCAATCACTCTTAAATTGCGCAACTGTGCCCCAATTTAACCGACCTCGTATCTCTTACGGTTTTCGAGATACCCATACAAAGAAACGAATTTGTAGCACCCTGTATAGGAAGGATATATGTATATTCGATTTCATGAGTTTTTCTAAAGCAAAAAAAAATATTTCCGCCCTTTTTTTTAAATTGGGTGGCCATATTCACCCCTTGCTTTGGGGCCACTATGGCCAAGTATTTCAATTTCCTTAAAACCCATTCTAACACCTTCTCCGGGGTGACTATGGCCAGTAACCAAAAAAAAAAGGTTTCTATAAATAATTTGTGGTAAGTAGGCGATTAAAACGTAAGTACAAAGGTGAACAATCCAACGCTTGGCGAATTCTGCTTCGCAATGATAAGAAGAGCCGACATCGAAAGAACAAAGAGCGACGTCGCTATGAACGCTTGGCCGCCACAAGTCAGTTATCCCTGTGGTAACTTTTCTGACACCTCTTCCTTAGTTGGACTGTGACTAACGCTGTGCTAACGATTTGTAACGATCATTATTCCCTGCATAAAAATATGTTATTCTGCACGCGTTGCCACCTCCAGCGTTTTACGTGTGGCCAGAGTCACCCCAAAAGATGTAAAAATAGTAAGAGGTGAATATGGTCTCATCTTATCTCAAAACAAAAAAAAATCAAACAAAATTTAGAGTAACATAGGTAGTAGAACCTTGTGGTATGCCTTAAAAATAAACATAATTCTTTTGATGTTAAAAACCGCGGCGTGACGAACAAAGTTATTACGGCACTTTTTTAGGCCATTTTTCATGTTCTTTTCTACTGATTACGAAAAACAAAAGATAAACGTTAGATATGTAAAAACGCTTGCATTTTATATTTTCAGGTATATATTATTAATTTCCATCAGTTGTTTAATTAAGAATATCTAAATTTTAACGTTACGAATTTTTAAAAAAATTTAAAATTTTGCCATTTTCACCCCTAGGGGCTATAGTCACCCCGGTTTACGGTAAAAGAAGGGTGCATTGCTGCAGTGGCGCGTTTGTTTTAAGTCCTGCAGACTTCGTATTTGATATATATTCGTTGAGTTTATTAATTATTATTATCAGAAGCAATGCGTCATATAATAGTATATTATGATATAAGTGTATAAGAGGGCCTTTAAAACAGACGCGACATATTTCAAAACACGACGCGCAGCGTTGTGTTTTGTAAGTCGCAAGGGCTTTAAAGGCCTCTCATACACGTATATCATACGCTATTCTCCAGATAAATCTGCAGCATAGTAGGGCTGCTATGGCCCGCCTATGCAGAAAGATAGTAGAGGGTACAGCAATTGTACTTATCCAGGAACCGTGGATTGTCAAATCCAGGGTAAAGGGGCTGTCTATAGCGGGATCTGTATTGTATACGCCGGACCCGACCTTGGGGGATCCTAGAGCAGGTATTTTGACAGTGGGGCTGGAGGCCATTTTCTTAAGGGATAAGGCTACCACGAACGGTAACTATCTTGGTTAAGATACCTACAAGCGTAGGTGTGCAGAGGGTAGTACTAGCGTCAGCGTACTTCCAAACCTATTAACCTTGCCCGCCGGAGGGAATCAGGAATCTGGTTACCTATTGTGAGGAGTTAAATATCCCACTCCTGATTGGATGTAATAGTAACGCACACCACATAGTGTGGGGCAGTGCTGGGTCAAATCGGAGAAGGGAAGAATTGGTTTAATTCATTGCCTATGTGGGACTACAGGTGACCAATAGAAGGAGTGAGCCCACTTTCTTTACTACGGGATGAAGCTACGTCATAGATTGGATTTTGTGCACTAGGCCGTTGTTCCTGGATATTACAAAATGGGGTATGTCGGTGGACGATGATTCCATGTCTGACTACAGATACATTGCTATAGAACTGGGCCCTTTCTCAGCGAAAGCTGGGATGGTTAGGAACCCCAGGGCAACCAACTGGGATCTCTATAGAGAGAAGCTAAGTTGACGTCTGAGGAACATGCCGAGGAAATACCGGGCCGCCGATGAGCTGGATGACGCCGCAAGGTGGAGAGGATCATCAATGGCTAGGGACTTCGCTAGCTGCTGCCCTGTGACAACGACATTGCAAAGGGAAAACTCCTTGGCAGAATTCCACCCTGGAGAACTTTACGAAACAGCTTAGGAAGCTCTTTAATAGGGCTAGACACAGCGTGGTCGATACTGACCGGAACCTATATAAAAAGGCCCGTGGCAGTACAAAAAAGAGCTGAGTGGGCCGTGAAGGAGTGCCTGAAGGGCCTACTGTGGTGGGGTGTGCCAAGCCAGGTGGAGGCTATACATCGTCACCGGCAGATACTTTGCAGCAGCTACTGACCTCACACTTCCTTGGCACAACAGGCGTGGGCCGGGGAGGTGGTGGTTATACATTAGGGCTGATTATGTTACTGCCAAAAAGATGGTCACCTACAATAGGCTAAGGTCGGCAATCGAGACCGTTGCCCCGTTTAAGGCGGTAGGTGAAGATGGGGTCTTCTCGGCGCTATTGTAGAGTGACGGAGTACTCTTTAGCACGCCGCTGATGGACCTTTTCCTGACCTCCATCGCACATGGGTATGTATCGGAGTCCTGTAGACACAACAGAAGGGTGTTCATCCTCAAGGCGGGAGGGAACGACTACACCGTTACAAATTGCGATCATGATGGGAGGTCTGGGAGTCGTTAAGTCTCAATGTCGGTAGCGGGAGGATTTTCTTTTGCTCCGACGCGACAGCAAGGTCGCATTCATGGCGCTGAAGTCGGTCCGCACGCGCCCCCTGTTGGTGAGGGAGTGTATGAGCTGGCTGACTGAAGTTGCAAAACATAAAAAAGTTACGCTAGTCTGGGTATCGGGACACTCGAAAAAGGAGGCCGCTGACGCCTTAGCCAGAGAAGCATCCGCACGTAGATACTTAGGGCCTGATCCCTGTTGGAGGCCTGGACAGACCGTCGGGCCGAAGAGGTATGGCGGACGACCCCGGGGATGAGACAGACGAGGCTCAGCATACATGGGACCGTGAAGAATCTCGCCAGGTGGTTGTTGTGCCTACCTAGGAAGGAGTGCAGGGCTCTGGTAGGATTCTACACAGGACACCTGACTCTACTGAGTATTACAGAGGAGGGGGAGTGTAGATGGTGCATGCAGGAGAAGGACGATGAGACTCTATACCATCTACATACGGAATGCCGCGCTTTCGTGTAGGCAAGACCCAGAATCGTTGGTGCGACGCCGATCGAGCCAGATTCAGTACGTCGTGTTAGTCTGAAGGAGATGCGGGCTTTTTTAAGGAAGACCGGCATCCTGGAGGTTCTTTAATGCGGGCTGGGAACACAACGGGCCCAATTGTTGGCCTAAGTGCAAGGCTCCCTAGGGGCCACCCCTTCTGATACTAATATTGATATCCCAGGTCAGGTGAATGTTTCATAAAGTGGAATAGCAAATCAAACCCTGTTAACACAACATAGCCAAACTTTTAGCCTACCACAAAATAACCCAAACACAATCGGATTAAAATCAGGACTTCGGACAGGCCACAAATGCAGGCTGCTATGTTCTACCTATCGCTTAGGAAAATGCGTATTAAGAAGGTTTCTCACTTACACGTAAAATTGCGCCGATGAAAAAGTCTATGTCAGGACATACATAATTCAAGATTTTTCGCATAGGTATCTGTGCGAGAAATCTTTGAGTAAAAATGTTTGACAAGTAAATAAGATTTTGTCTGGATGTCAGTTGTGATCTTCATTAGCGCTATTTTTTCTGACAATGGACAGTTGGGAAAACATAAAATATATACGAAAATAAAATTCATCGATACCGACTTTGCAAATAGGACAATCCAGTTAGGTCGTAACACTTCGACGTCAGAGATTTACTGTTGGTCCAAATACCATTACTTTTGGACTACCTTGTACTGAAACTATAGATTTATTTACATTTTAGGTTTAGATAATTGCAGCCTTGTAATATGTCAAAAGGTTTTATTATTACACTGTGTCAATTAGTTGTGTTTTTAAGGGAAACAAATTGATTTTTGAAATTTTTAATTTGAAAATGTAGAAGAATTAGTAGTTGTGGGGTGGCATCATATCGCTCATAAAATTGTAGTCTTGTCACCGCCCCACACCTCCGCATAGTGGTATAGAAGGGTTTCTTCCATTTTCACACACGTTATTTTATCCAAACGGTTCAAAAGTCTCCGCCGTTTGGTCATTCTCTTGTTAATTGTTTCCTCTACCAAAGCACCTTTTTCCACACTCTGCTTGCATGACATTTTTATTTATAAATATTTTTGCGAATGAACACATCTTATATAAGGGTTCGAATTAATTTGTTTCCCTATCTTGTTCGTAAATTTTTTCTCCTTACAATCTAGCATTCGTGATCTAAGATCGGAAACAACAAGTGCAATAGCAAATACATACCTTATTTATTAAAACCGTATAAGTACCACCAAGCTTAAATTCCACTTCTTTATCGTCCAAAATGTCGATGAAATAAGTACCAACATAAGGCATCGACGTTAGGTTTGCGTTTCCACCTTGAATTATTACGCTACTGTTTTTCTTAAGATAATTATATGTGATGGCTGAGTCGTCGCTCACTAGGGTCCTAAAAAGTCATATTTATTACGTTTGGTTTAAAAGTATCAAAATAATACTTTATTCATTTCGTTATTTTTAGTTATTAAGATAACAGTGACATGCTAACTTTGTAACTTGTATACAAATTCTGGTATCACCATTAAACTTTGTGTAATAAATTATAACAAAAAGTTTTTTATAGTTTTTTTAATGTCTTGAAAAGATTTTTAAAATTTACAAATTTTGAATTTCGTCATGTATCTTCAGAACTATCTTCGTGGGATTTTCAGTCTCTCTGAAAAATAGTTCACAAGATACAATATTGTTTCGCTAGCTAGCTATCGAGAAACCACACAAAAGTGTTAAATTTAAGACACCCTGAATAAAGTAGTATATTCAGAAATGTTTGACAGCACACAACCTCAATTATACCGCACATGGCAACTGCAAAGACCATTTATTTATATACAGAGTGAACACAATAATTTCATAAGTAAAATATACCTTTGCATAACAATTCAGGTAGTTTCCCCATACTGAATAGACTCATAAAATTATAAAAATTGATAAACGGAACATTTTCGGTCAAGTGTAGAATCAGTAGGGCAGACTGAGAATGAGCAGAACAAAATTCTTTATTTTATCATATTCTTCGTTTTAAGTGGGTGTGTGATTATTATTATTATTATTATTATTATTATTATTATTATTATTATTATTATTATTTCTTTCTTAGTTTAGTCTCACATTTACATATGTGGTAAAAGGTGGTGAGGGCTTTAGCAAAACTCACACCTTGTTGACTTATTTTAGGATTTTCCTGACTATCCGACATGTTTCTAGGATCACTGATTTTTGCATGTCTGTTATTAGTTGATGTGGAAGATTATGTTTCGTGAATCCTGCGGGTAACTCCGGTGGTATGAGGCCTGTGACTGAGATGACTACGGGAAGGATGAGGACTTCTTCCATTTTCCACATTGATTTTATTTCCTCAGCTAGGTCCGTGTATTTTCGTATTTTCTCTGTTATTGTCTTCTGTATGTTGTGGCCCAGGGGGTGTGCAATATCTATTAACATTATGATTTTGTTAATTTTGTCTATTACTGTTATATCTGGTCTATTGTTTATAATTGTTTTATCAGTTATAATTCCTCGGTCCCAGTATATTTTGAAAATTCTGGTTCTCGTTGACTTGGTCTGGTGTGTATTTGTAGTACGGCTCTTCTATTGTTTTAATGCTATGTTTGTGGAGTAAGTATTTGTAGAGGATTTTGGCTGTCAGATTGTGCCTGTTTAGGTATTCTGTTTGTGCTAAGATAGAACATCCTGATGTTATGTGTTGTATCGTTTCGGGCATAGATTTACACACTCTACAGTTATCGCATTCTATATTAGTTTTTGTTATGTACTTTTGGTAATTTTTTGTTGGTACAACTTGGTCCTGTATGGAAAACATGAATCCTTCTGTTTCACTATACAGGTGTCCAAGTTCGATCCACTTGGTTGACAGCTGATGTTGTTTATCTAGATCGTTCTTGAATTTGCCATGTAGTTTTTTGCTGTTCCATGTCTGTGTGATGTTTGTGAAGAATGTTTTCTTGTCTATCTGTTGCATTTGTGTGTGTGTGTGTGCTGAGTGGTGTGTATTTTTTGTCTGCTTGTTTGATAGACGCGTGTAATGGTGACTGTGTTGCCTTCATGTTGCAGTATCTTTGTAAGCTATGTATTTGAATGTTGGGTGTTAGTTCGATGTTGATTAGGCCTCGTCCTCCTTGTTTCCTAGGTAGATACAATCTTTCAACAGCCGAGTTAGGATGTTATCCGTTAGGATTTTTCTTGTTAGTCTGTCTAGTACTTGTACGTCCGTTAGGATCCATTGTATGACTCCGAATGAGTAGGTTAGTATGGGTATTGCCCAGGTATTTATAGCCTTAATTTTATTTTTTGCGTTGAGTTGGGTGTGCATGTAAGAGCTTTTGCTTCCACACTCGAATATTCTCAAGGTCGGTATGATGGCGGTCTTGAACCTGGTGTTCTTTTAAAAGCAGTGGTGTAGAGTCATCTGCGTTACAAACTGCCCTATGAACTTCTGAGGAATTCGCTTTCCTGTGTAAATAATTGCGCAAATTACTTATTTGCTGCTCCAATTGTTTACGTAGATCTGCTAGACCTCTTCCACCTAGATGTCATGGCAAGGTTGTTCGCTCCACTGCGCTCCTCGGATGGTGTTTGTGTGCTCTTGTAAGTAAGGTTCTTGTTTTCTGCTGGAGATTTTCAATGTCAGTACCGGTCCATGCTACCAATCCAAACGAGTATCCAAGAACTGAGGCAGCATATGTATTGATAGCCTTGCAGAGATTTTTGCTGTTAAGTTCAGTTTTTGCCAAACATTTTACTCTTCTAGTAAATTCTTCTGTAAACTCAGCATTCATTGCTTCATGTGATATGCGCATTGTTTGTTTCATTCCGAGATACTTGTAAAATTCATCTCCCTTCGTTGCCTCGATGTTCTGGCCGTCCCTAAGTACAAATCGATCTGGACCTATTTTGCCTCGTACGATGTTCACTGTACGGCACTTTTCCAGTCCAAACCGCATTCCAATATCCATGGAGAATTGTTTTACAATCTTCAACATTTGCTCTAGCTGATTTTTGGTAGCTCCCATAAGTTTTAGATCATCCATATAGAGCAAATGATTGACTTCCTCTCCTGCCTCGTTGTTGTTTTGATATTGTATCCATAGTAGAATTCAGTTGGTGGGATAGAGGGTTTATCGCAATACAGAACCATAGCGGGCTGAGAGCGTCTCCTTGAAATATACCTCTTTTTATTGGTATGTTTTCGGTGGTTGGCGGCTTCATTAAGATATATTTTCGTTTGCCAAGATGTCATGGCATGCCTTAAAAAGTTAACAATGTTAGCATCAGTCTTATATATTTGAAGAATCTTTAGTAGCCACTCATGAGGCACAGAGTCGTAAGCCTTTTTATAATCGATGTAACCCATATACAGATTCGTATGTTTAGAAAATGCCTGGTTACAGATGACAGAGTCGATTATGAGTTGCTCTTTGCACCCCATTGAACCCTTAGCGCATCCTTTCAGTTGGTCAGCAATGATCTTGTTTCGCTCACAGTGGGCATATAGCCGATGCGCTAAGCAGGTTGTTATCACTTTGTAAATTGATCTTTCGTGTTTTCCGGGTCCTTTGATAGAAGGTTAGTGGCACCCTGAAATAGAAAGCGTGGCATATTTTCAGGATGGGCGTTTACGTCATTAATTAAATTTGTTAATTTTTCGTGGTTACATTGGAGTTTCTTGAGCCAGTAGTTCTGTATTCCATCTGGGCCAGGTGCCTTCCAGTTATGATATCTCTGATATTATTATTGTTATTATTATTATTACCTTTGTTGTATACCTCGATTACTACTGTATTTTGCTATCATTTTAATCGTAGTCTTAATATATAAACTCATTCTTAGTATTAAGAACTTATTTTACTCTTTGATTTTAGGATACCATTATTATTAATTATATTTCACTAACGGAGTCTTCCCAGACAGACTCATTTTTAGTTGTCTATATTTTACTGTAATGCCATATAGATAAATTTGTGTTTATCAGAGGAGGGTCCTAAACCCGATGACGAATGCTGGGAAGACCGTATCGTAAAACCTTAAGCATGTACAGTGACCAGTGGCGTAGAAAGTTCCCATTTTGGCATTTAGTTTCCACCGTAGAGCTTACATACATTTATTCGTTAACCAACCGATACGCTATTGCGTTACTATACAAGAAACCCGTATATAATGCCAGGTTTTACCTACTAACGTCTTCTTTTTACATCAACTTCTTGAACGATACACGTACTCCCCAGTGCTAACTCCACTATCTTCTAAATGTATTTTTGCATATTTATTTTAAAGTGAATAAATACACCCAAAAGTAGATGTGTGCGAGAACCCCAGAAGACTCCACTAGAGAACACAACATTTTTGGCGCTGCGAACAGGATCCTTGAAGAGGAAGAAACGGGAAATCCCGGCCCCAAGGGATACAACTGCTGATTAAAGCAATTACTATGTACTTAATCATATTATCCTCCTTGCCATTACTCACAAAACTATAATATGACTTACTTACAAATGGGATTATATTACGACAAATTAGGTCAAGCAACCATTGCAACTTCCAAAATTACTTCATTTGCTAATTTAAACTTAAACAACTTCAATGAAAAATTTAACACTCTCTTGTCTGCCAAGGATCGTACAATCTATGTGAACGTGACAAAACATTATGTTCCGATGAAAATAATTGTAGAAATTCGCTTGGGATAATTAAAATACGAATAAATAAAATAAAAGAAAAATATTGAACCGTCAATGAAATACTTGGAATTAAAAATGAAATACGAAAAAGAAGAGGTATCTTTGATGGAGCTATTATGCTTTCAATTGGCATTTGGTGTTTCCAATGCTGAAGATGCTAAGCTCTATGATGAGTCAATAAAATCTTTAATAAATAATAGTTGTAACACTCAAATTCTTATGAAACAGCAGGATGGTATAATATCTAACAAAATTCAAAACTTCAACAATACTATTCAAAATTTTAAATCAAATGAAGCGACTTTAAATAAAAATATAAAATTCTTTAACCAATTTAGCGAACAAACGACTAAAGAATTAATAAACGCAAGGCTTAGGGCAACTATAAACTCTCACTTAAACGTACTAAATCAACTACTTGAAGACTTGGTTGCTAATATCTTCCATTACTTTGGCTATTGCACCCAAGAGTTATAAGTCCTAAAAATCGCCTCTACGAATTGGCATAAATAAAGGACTAAAATTACCATGCTAGTGTTTACAAATACTTCGAAGTTAGTAAATTACAAGTTTTATATTTTAAAGGGTTATTAGTATTCGCACTCTCATTTACATTAATCAAAGAACTTATTTAATTTACTTCCTTTACCAATTCCCCACAAATTCTCTTACCTCCATTCCTACATTGAACCCACCTATCCTTACCTGTTCATTAGTACTAGTAAGGTCTATTACATGCAAGCGAAGGATCTATCCAAATGAGCAGAAGTCACTAAAGAAGACTTCATTTACGAATATCTGCAAGCCGCAAGAATCCAAGAATGTGGAGTCCTTCTCTACGTTTCTATTGGCCGAGAGATTCCTGAAGACTTTAGGACCAGAACTGTAAAAGCTGGCTTCGAGATCTGGTATCCTTTGGGGAAGAATACATAGATTTTCAGCATTTCAAATCCAACGGTTCTATCATGTGATGATTCATTGATACAGGACATTAAAATACAGTCCACCGGATTGATCACCTTACAGCCAAATAACGGTTACACGCAAACTAGCACGATAGAGGCGCTTAGCATCATATCCCGCAATGTATCCTACCAATCCCCCGATCGTAATATCGCACTGGATTACTGTTATCTATCGAAGCAATTTTCCTGGAACCAGTGAAGATAACGAACCTAAAACTAGATGAGCTCCAGGTCGCTAACCACAAGCTAAACCAACTAGGTGATCTGCTAAACGAAGAACTGAAGAAACCTTTCATAGTCCAACATTCTCAATGGTATACTATTGGAGTGTCCACAATTGGTTCTATCGTAAAGATTATCTTATTATATAATTTGTTAAAATGGTGTGGTATTTTTAAAATAATTTCAAAAATATCTCTGTTGTACCAAGGAACCTAGGCACTTGGCGGACTCTTGTTGTATTTGACTATTTAATACAATCACCAGCACAAACAGCCCAGTGACAAGAACCCAACTGACCCAGATCTTGGAAGAAGAAGAAAGAAACAGAGGAGGGCAATTCATGACCCTTGACTCCTTCATCCGAAGGAGGCAACCGGAGAACAGAACTCAAGGACCAGTCACGGAACCAAGAGGTAGTCGGCTCTAAAGGAAGACCATCCATAAATATGGAATAATCGTTTAAATATTAGTCTTAATAAAAAAACAACAAAATTTTCAATATATTAAATTTTCTTCTTTTATCATAGTCTCAATATGTATGCTCAGTCTTAGTATTAAGAACTTATTTACCCTTTGATTTTAGGATAACATATTATTAATTATATTTCACTAACGAAATCTTCCCAGACATACTCATATTTTAGTTGTCTCTAAATTTTAGTGTAATGCCATATAGATAATTTGTGTTTATCAGAAGATGGTCCTAAACCTGATGAGATGACGAATGCTGAGACCGTATCGTAAAACCTTAGGCCTGTACAGTGACCAGTGGTGTAGCAAGTTTTGGCCATTAGTTTTCAGTAGAGCTTACATACTTTTATTCTTTAACCAACCGGTACGCTACTGCGTTTCTATACAAGACACCCGTATATAGGGTCAGGTTTTACCTACTAACGTGCTCTTTTTACATCAACTTCTTGAACGACACACTTACTCCCCTAGTGCTAACTCTACTATCTTCTAAATGTATTTTTGCATATTTATTTTAAAGTGAATAAATAGTTTTAAACACACAAAAGTAGATGTGTGCAAGAACCCCAGAAGACTCCACCAGAAAACACAACACCTTTTTTAATTTTTTTTTCCGGTTTTTCCCTAGGCAGACAGGTGTGTACCAAGACTGCTCAAGACATTTATTGCTCAAGAAAACTTCAGTATTTAGCGCCTTCTGTTATGATGATGTATCTCTGTCCCAGTAGCTAAAGTTGCTTCAGATGTTCCGTGACGGTTTTATGTGTAAGTTGTGGATTTTATAAATGGAATAATTTTGACCTTTTCCTCTTTTCATATTCTTTGCACTTTTATTGCCAAGGGGTCTGTTTTTTTCAGTGTATTTTTTGATGTTGATATTGTTATCTATTGATATCGCTACGTCTATTAGATGCGTGGTTTTGTTCTTTTTATCTAGTAATGTGAGGTCTGGTATGTTGTGTCATATAACTTTATCAGTGTGTAAAATTATATCCTAGTATAGTTTGATATACCACTTGGTGTGTAATTGAAATATTGTGCTTCTGTTGATATCAGGTTAAATGTAAGTGATAATGTCTGGCGTATTATTTTCGCTGGTATGTTGTGTCTTTATGTATATGCTGTGCCCGCTAGTATTTTGCACACTCCTATTACATGTGCAATTGTTTCTTGTTGTTGATGGCATTTCCTGCATAGGTCATTTATCTCTGTTTTTTTCATATTGTATTTTTGATAGTTCTTGGTTGCTATTACCTGGTCTTGTTTCGCTAATATGAAGCTCTCATTTTCTGGGTAGAGTTGTCCTTTCTGTAGCCAACTTGGTATTTCGCCAACGCGAAGTGAAACGAATACTCAAAAGCCTAGACACAGAACCGGATCGCATTCCCGCAATAGTGCTTAAGAAATGTGCTGCTGAGCTATCAGCTCCACTATGCAGGCTTTCGCCCTATCATACAGAACTGCATGCTCTCCTTCTAGCTGTAAATTCGCTCAGATGCAACCAATACCGAAGAAAGGAAAAAAAGCGATTCCAAATATCTACCGTCCAATTGCCTTAGTTCCCTTCATATCCAAAGTCATGAAGAAACTGTTCAACGAATAGCTCTTAAAATATCTCAAATCGGCAGACATCATAAGCGATCGCCAATATGGCTTCCGCAAGCACAGGTCAACTGGAGATCGCCTAACTTACGTGACCTACCTGTTGTATACAAAGTTGTATACACCTCATCAGCTCTTACTGCTCTATAAGGCCCTCTGGAATACTGTTGGACCCCATACAGAGGAGAGCAGTCCGTCTTGTGGATGGTCCAGAGTTGACTAAAGACCTTGATAGCCTTGAACATGGAAGAAAAGTGGCAGACCTATCTCTTTACTAGCGATACTACCACGGAAGGTGTTCGGAGGAGCTAGCACTTATGATTCCGCCCAGAGTTGTGTCAAACAGAAACGCTCGTCAGAGACAAGCTACTCGTCAACATACGATTCAGTGGCAAACACCTAGGACGTCGCTGTTACGGGATTCCTTTATATGGAGGACTGCCTCGTTCTGGAATGGAATTCCGAGTAACGTCTTTCCCGCATTCTTTAAATTATCATAATTCTTATAATTATTTTAGTAATTTTAACAAAATTTAAACAAAATTCATATAATTTTTTATTCTTCTGGGTCATCCTGCATTATAAATTTTCATTCGGCTTTTTTTTTTTAACGTATTTTCCAGAAGGGCAAAAAATTTAGTAACTTGTGGCTTGTTAAATGCTTGAGCCCTCACTGCCGATGTAGCTTCTGGTTTACGCAAATATATTATGTCCGGGTTTCTTCGTCTGAACTCTCGCAGCCAATCCTTTCCTGCTGTTTTTTTTCTCATTGTTAAAGAAGTGTTGAAACCCATTCCTTACAGCTAACTGGTAGGCTAATTCTAAAAATTCTTTTCTTGTGAGTCCGAAAAACCTTGGCCCTAGTATTTTGATATTTTTAACTAATTGCCGTTCTACGTCACTAGGAAACGTAGGCCTAAACTGCCACGCTGCTTTTCTCCATGCAATCTTAATCAATTTATTTTCCTTTAACGCATGCCCCCTCAAGGTTTCTTGGGGAACACCATAAACTTTCGACGCTCTTAGCCATCCCATGTTGCCATTGGTAACTGCTTCTACTGCCTTCAGCATCGACGTGGGACTCCTGTTAATCTTTCCAACATAGGATCGAGATATTATAACATCTGTAGCCAAAATAAAAGTCTTAAAGTGTTGTTGGGGAAACACCCCAAGTGTATTAACTTGTCGTTTTTCACCGTATAGTTTGGTGATAACACCCTGTATGTCGGTAGTATAAATGAGCCATAATTAGACTTCGAATAAATTTATTTCACCCCCCATAAACATCAAACTTGTCCATTTAAATAATTGTATTTCAGTTACTCCTTAGTGCGGTAATAGTTATTTTCCTAACAAGTGCGCAAAGTGATACTTTTCCGCACGCGACTGATGTTGACCGAACGACGCCAAGAGGAGTTCGGTCAATCAGTCGAGTGCGGAGAAGTCACTTTGCGCAAGTGTTAGGAACAATATTTTTTCTACGAGCGCGGTCCAAACAAGCACAGAATAATAATAACCCGTATTTAAATAAAAGAAAAAGTATCTGTCAATTATACCTACTGTTGCTTTACATTACTATTATTGTTGACCTGACATGACTTAAAAAGATATGGTTTTTGGTTTAAGTTGTAATATCGCGAATTACGGAAGCTTTGAGAGAAAAGGGAATGATTAAGAGTTAAAACGGTTTTCTTTTGTTGCATAAATAATTCGATCAATCACATTTTTCTTCCACGTGCCAGGATACATTCAGGTAAATCTTGGGGTCATTAGAACTATCCATTTTCTTAAGGCTTTCTAGCGACGCTGAGGATTATGTTTTTTAGGATACTTCGTTTTACACCTAGATTTGTTTAAAATCTGTCAATCTGACAATTATAAGTATTGTTGCTTGACATGATTTTTAACTACTATACCGAGGATTTCAAAATATATGGTTTTTGGTTTAAGTTACAATATCGCGAATTACGGAAACTTTTAAGGAAAAGAGTATAATTATGACTTAAAACGGTGTCTTATATTGCATAAAAAGTCCAAAAGTGTAAAGTTTCTAAAAATATATGAACATTTTCTTGTCTCTGGTGATTTTAGAGAATTTTACTTTCCCGCACATTTTCCCGCATAGCGTGCGGGAAAGTACTACTTTGCGCACTGAGTAGCGTGCGCAAGTAGCTACTTTGCGCACGCTCGTAGAAAAAATAGATTCCGTTATATGCAACATTCGCTGGAAAGCAAGCTTTCATTCCGTCAAGGAAATCGTTATTAATCGTTCTCAATATAATATATCTTTGTCTCCGTCAAAGCTGTGTAAACAACAATATGTCATATAAAGAAACACATGTTTCTCCCTTCTCAAATGCATCCGCATCCGCGTAATTTCCCACCCTCTTCTCCCTGTCCGCGCCGCGCGCCGGTAGGAAAAATGAGATTCTAGTGCCTTACAAACACTCAACCGTGAAGCAACGATCCAAGCTCTGGCTGACGCCAAGATATTTAGTGCAGTATATTCGTTCCCTCGAAAAGCAACTAAAGAGTTGTAGCTCAGTTGGCGCCAAGATTTGGGCCGTTTTCTCATTTTCTTTGTACAGATATTTTGAAAATATCTGCTGTACTCTATGTTACCTTTTTTCAACACTAAATTAAGGACTTTCTGGGCATTTTAACGCATTCTCTAGAGACAATACAAATCGTAGCGTTTCTCCTGGTGAAGATAGAAGAAGGTAAAGTGGCGGATGGAAATTGGTAGTAGACAAATCCATTCCGGTACTCAAGATTCGACTTGTAAGTAGTCATCTTACTTTTTTTATTGGTTATGAAAATATTATACAGGATGTCCCATAAGCAAACACCAATATAAAGTTATATATTTTTTAAATACCTGTATATTATTGCATTTTTGGATTCTACTTAAAATTCTAAGCATATTTTATGTATGTTGTTATACCTTTAGAGTTAGTAGTTTCACAGCTATAAACAGTTGAAAATCGGTACTTTGGCTAATTTTCACCTTGGTAGCAAGGAGATCATTAGAGATGGAGTAAAATGAACTTCACATTCCTATCCTAACTTCTCAAGAGCTATCTGATGGTGCTAACTGGCAGGCGATACTATGGGTACCAAATCTGGGACCTCGGAGGTACCATCACTTAGCACCATCAGATAGCTCTTGAAAAGTTAAGACAGGAATGTGAAATTCATTTTACTCCATTTTTAATGGCCTTCTTGCTACCAAGGTGAAAAGTAGCCAAAGTATCGATTTTCAACCGTTTATAGCTGTGAAACTACTAACTCTAGAGGTATAACATCATGCATAAAATATGCTTAGAATTTTAAGTAGAACCCAAAAATGCAATAGTATACAGGGTGTTCCATTTAAAAAATGTAACTTTATATTGACGTTTGCTTATGGGACCACCCTTTTCTAATATTTTCATTATTAATAAAAAAAATTAGGCAGTCGATAAAAAAATTATCTTTCTATCTTTAAAAATAACCAAGTTAAGGGGGTGGCCATTTATAATGAATAACCCTGTACACCGTGCATCCTGCTTGTCTAATAACGATGGTATGTCATTTTGCCAAACTATGTCATTTTGTATACCTTTCCCCTAGTTGCTTTCATATAGAGATTATACTTATATCTAATCTACACAGATTACTTTATCTCTGAAGCAATAAATAAAATAAATAAGTGTTATAAAAATATTGTAGGCCACTGTTAAATGAACCTTTTATGCTCGAATATTACGAAAGGTAGGTGATTTTTGGTAAAGCCTATGATCTTTGGATCTGCTCTATGCGGTATAATTGAGGATGTGTGCTGTCAATCATTTCTGAATAGACGGCTTTTGAAAAATCCTGACTCTTACCTGACCAGTGGGTACCCGTCTTCACTTTTCGCCACGTTATCTGCATATGAATATAGTCCATTATTATTCAAGTACATTCCGTAGGCGGTCCCTTCCTCCATGTCGATATAAGAAGATTGTATCGAGCAGCTTTCGACAGTTGGGGTAAAAGTGAAACTTGCCTGAAACGGGATATGCAATTAATAGCTCCCACTAGAAACCTGGGAATTCAAATATTTAATAGAGTTTTCAGTGATTAAACGGCCTGAAATTTTCTATGAAAAAGCCAATGTTGGATTTTCATACATAATATCACTATTGGCAAGATTTTATCTGGCAAAATTTTGTTACGAATGATATTCGGCTTGACTGCTTAAATAAATTAAATAAAATGCAAAAAAAACGCTGGTAAACCGTCAGGCATTAATGCAGTTCAATACAAGAACATAATATATGAGCTGCGTCCGTGCAACTACTGGTTTTCTAAAAAAAAAAAATACTAAGAATTTGCCACGGCAAAATTGCAATTTCGAAAATAATCGGTTAAATAAGATTTTGGTTTGTAAATTAGACTTACTCGGAGTTTCTCGTTAGGAATGCTCACTTTCTTGTATTCATAGTACCCATTAGTCAGAGTACCATTAGGCACCACATTATTTGTTGTGGAAAAACTATAAAAAAATATTATTTTAATAACTTGGGACAATCTTTTTCTAGATGTAGGTATTTCTAAATTTTTCTATAAATATGAAAATGTATATGTTACAGGCATAGTACGAATTCGGGCATTCTACAAAATACCTAGACATGCTATAGAATACCTATGAATGGTTAGGCAAAGTATCTAAAAATGTTTTTTTATAATTTTCCTAGATATTCTACATAATTTCTACAAGTCAGCCGGCAAAGCGTCAAACATTGTGTAATTTATGCTTTGCCTATATGCCATAGCCGGCAACCTATAAAACCAATACAATTTATAAACATACCTAACCAAATAATATGAATTAATATAATAATAATAATAATAATATAATAATAAATGATTTATATTACAAAAAGAAATAATACAATTATAATTTACAATAACAAGTTAAAGCACACACCAGTGGCGCAGTCTAGCTTTAGTAGCTACTCTACTGCGTATTGTAAACAACACTTTTTACTAACTCGTTTTATTTCGCTTTTATCATTACAGCCACTAGTATTTTCTCCTTAAACCGCAGTAAGTACACTTATCATAATTAATCATCACTTCATGATTTCACACCACAGCCGCGTGCCACTCGATCGATATCCACCAATCAGAATGCCGCCATCACCCCTTCACCGCACCCGCTACGCCATGCAGGGTTGTCACGTCCTCGCCTATTCCAAAGTTACGTGGCCTATAAACTTTGCCCGTTACATTCGGCCATCCTGCAACAATTAATGACCTCATTAATTTAACTCTCCAGTAAATCAATCAGATCTTGTCGATCTCTGCATTCGCCATAAGATCAAGCATATCCTTAAAAGTGTCACCTGCTGTTGCAACCTTAGGCCTTCTATCGAATATCACCTTCATTTTACTCACCGTCTTTGTCAGGTTTTCACTCGCCGTTTCCTGTCGCAAAAGAAGTTTGGATGTTAAGTCGCCATAGGTCTCGCCTTCCGCCGAGTGTCATTTGCACTTCGCTAGTCACGCCATGATCATGTGCAAATCTCAGCTAGGCCCGGGAGAACCCACTGCTCATAATTCGACCATCCATGAATATCGCCCAACTGATCAATTTTGTTCAACAACCTGACGTTATAGTCCTGGCTGTCAGGATCGAAAGGGTTAATAATGTCTCCGCCTGCCCTTTCCCTTGACTCCATACAGTCCAAACTGCAAGCGGAGCCCGCTCTTTCGCCACAAGCACGTTCTACCACCCTAGGAATGCTCTTATCTGATTTTCGCCTTTCCTGCTGCCCTTAGGACCACCAGTCCCAACGGTCGCCTTCTGTTTTCTCACCTTTGCCATTTCGGCCACCACACTCTGCTGGATACTAGCTGCCAAATCACCTTTCAACAGCTTATGCACCATGGAGACTGTTTCATCTTCCGTCGCAGATTCGCCTTTGCCGTGGTCAGGCTCGTAGTCGAGTTCTGCATCGTCACTTCTGCCTTCCTCCATAGGCAATAACTACAAAAAGTTTTTTAAACACCAATACCAATAAACACAGTTAAAACACTTCACAATTCAAGTTATCAAGCGTCAATCCACTATCAAGAATAGCAGAAAAACGCCCGCCAATTGTTAGAATTATTGTGGCACCGCACCCAAAAAAAGGAGACTCCAACGTGATTCAACTCGATGAGAATCGCGTTTTTCACCATTCTTCACAACAAATAACACAATCCATAGGTTATCCGACTTCTGATATGTAAACAACACTTCTTATTAACTCATTTTATTTCGCCTTTATTATTACAGCCACTAATATTTTCTCCTTGAGCCTCAGCAAGTACTCTCATCATAATGAATCAACACTTCATGACTCCATGCTACCGCCCCCGCGCCACTCAATCGACATCCTCCAACCCATTCAACCCGCCCGCTTCGCCATCCACGGTTGTCATGTCCTCGCCTATTCCAAAGTTACGTCACCTATAAAATTTGCCCGTTACGATATTTTTCATTTTTAATTTTCAAGAAATATCACAAGCGTCTATATTGAAATATCATACATGCCAGAGTAAAAATCCTAACCCAAGGAATGCCCAAAATCAAGGAAATAACTTAAAACAGTGCTAATTTTAAATATTGCCTGGAATTCGTTTGGCAATGCATAGAATTTTTAGGTAACGTGTAAATTACAAATCATATTTCCTACATTGCCTAAAGAAACCAGGCATTCTATAATGCCTAGGTATTCTATACACTGGCTGAATTATAAATTTTGCGGGTAACATATATAATTCTAACGCCTTACCTATATCCACAAGTGGTGGTATCGTAGATCCTAATTTGCGCCTGCCCACTGGAGGGCAAGTCCGGGTAAGTGCTTTCCAAGGCTATCGAGATGCACGCGGAAATAGCAAAGGCTACTGCGGCTAAAAATCCGCCGCAACACATCCTCTGCAGGGGGGTTTTCAACAAGTGACATTTCGCTAGGAAGGGGTATACGCCATAGGTGAACAAAGGAATAAAAGCTAAGATCAGTAGAGGATTGACCACCTGTAATTTAATAATAATAATTACTTAAGAAAATATAATGTATATCTATCATTTCATGGTTTCGTACAATGTCACTAATCAAAAATTTGAATCCTATTAAGAACGAGTTTCTTATACACCCATCTACTGCAGTATTTCAAAAGAAAATACTGAGAAAGAGGTTTTAGGAATATTTGCTGTTCCCTTTAATTCTGATCACTATTTGCTATGTGCATCTGTTTGGTGGGGAGGCGGTGAACGATCACGTCTTATACAGGGTAACAATTTGGAAACTTACAATGGCTATATTTTTTACACTAAAGAAGATATAAAAAAGCCTAAAATATCATTGCTCTAAAATTGCGGGGAAATAAAAATGAAGCATTATCCTCATCCACCATGAAATCTAAAATTGCACTACCTCATGTAATACCTTTTTGAAAAGCTTCCTCATCCACTTTAAAATCTTAAATTGCACTACCTCATCTAATACCTTTTTGGAAAGCTTGGAAATGACCGCCGATTTCACCCCATAGTAAGTACTATGTTTTCAGCCTTTTCTTTAACTCCGGTTCATTTTCTAACACCAGGTTCACAGTATATACCAGTGTGCTGTCGCCCTATTTTGATGAAACCTGAACACCATGGGCAACAACCCATTTACTCCAACTAGCAGTCAGTACCTGTATTACACTTTTCTGTAGCCCAATTTAGTTATAAAAAAATGAGCGTAGGCCTGTATGCCAAACTACTTTCCGATATAACATACTAATTGACATTTCGAATGTAAGGGAGCACACAATTTAAAGGGAGCATTTTTAATTTAAATCTTTGGTTGACCCAAATATGTGCAGGTAATTTGTGTTAAGACCTAGTTATTTTAAAAGTTCGCCAGACAATAAGATGTGACACAATAAGAAAAACTAAGTCGCATAATTAACATTTAACCCGCTGTTCTCTATTTTCGTTTCTGACTCTCTAAAACTTTAAACTTTAATTCGATATTAAGACATTTAAATCTAAAAGAAAATAAAATTCAAATTTCAATAACACTTAATTTTGTTTAGTGGCAACTAAAATAAGCGATAACATCTCCATGTTTCGTTTACATTTCCTTATGAGAGCACATCTCTATGTTTCGTTTACATTTCCTAACAATAGTTACAGAGACTTAAAACTACAACTTACTTTCTAGTCCTTATCGTATAAGCCGTAACCTGCGCTTCAACCCCCTACCAGAGCTGATTCTGTACATCCGTACACCACTGAAAACATGCATTTTTATCTTAACTCTTATTTGACACCGATACGTGTTCCTTTTCCGCCCCCTTTTATTTAATTATTTTTTGGTTCCCCGTACAGATAGTAACGAGCTAATATGCGTAAAGATTAAATTTTAACTAACTCGTCTGAAGACCGTATTTGGACTAACTATCGTTCGTGAAGAATATTTTCAGACTCTCCCTTTCTCCAAATTTTTTTTATCTTTGTATACCATCTTTCAAGCATTGTTTTTCGTCTCGAAAATCTGAAACTTGCAGGTGTCCAGCTATTAAAATGTTTTTGTTTTCTAAGAACACTTAAAATTCCTAATGTGGCAATTAACAATTTTACATGTTTTATATCTCGATCTCGATTTTATTATGCTGCTCTTTGATATTTAAGTTAAAATTTAGGTATTATAGTTAACATGATTTTTACATTTCGATCTCGGCTTTTATTGCTACTGCACTTTCCTAAATAGGGTAATTAAAATTGTTTGTTCAAGTTAACATGCGTTTTACTTTTCAATCTCTGGCTTCTAACTTACCGACTTTTTATAATAGAACCGCCCACCGTCCAAGGTTTAGAGCAAGGTCCTGAAGAACTTTATCGAAATGCGCAACTACGTGTGCAATAGTTTTTACAGGTGGTTCATTTAGTTACGCGTCGGAAAAGAAATTTCGGAAAATAAATTAAAAGTCAGTGCCAGTTATTGGAATTATTTTCTAATTGTAATTATTTTATATTAATACGGCATCTGATAGATCCTATTTTGGCACATTTTCCTTTATGCAGAAGTTGAAATTTAGATTACCTTTAGATGGGGGTCGAGCATTATTACTTAACTTAAAATTTTAACATGTTTTTTAAATTCCATTCTCTGGTTTGTTGACTCGCCTAATTTTGTTAAGGTTTTAGAGCGAGATTCGGGGGAATTTTATCCGACGTGCGCGACTATGATTTTGCTGTGCAGATAGTCCTTTTAGTTACACGTCGAGATGCAGTAAATAAATAAGGGTTAAATTCAGTTCGGTGACCGATTTCGTGTCTTGTAAAAAATTATATTTAATTCTCTTTATCTGGATGATCTTCCGATAGTAACTATTTTTTATTTTAGTATGGTGTCTGATAGATTTTAATATTTGCCGGAGATTTCGTGGGGGCAAGAAGGGAGAACATATTTTTGACTTTAGACTTGCAAGTTTAATTTAAATTTCTGTATTGAAATTTATAATTAACTTTTTCTTTTATTATTTCATTTCCTTTTTTAGCGCATTTGTATGAAACTTAATTTATTTGGAAATCGATTTACAAGAATTATCGGTTATTAGCTCCGGTTCATCATAATGTTTTCAGCCAAATTTTGCTACCACCAGTTCTAAAATATTTTCTGAGCATTTTGCTAACACTTCGTACTTAATTTCATTAATTTTGATAAACTTTCTAGAGAGGTGTCACAAGTAGGGTGTCAATCAAGATTTTAAAACGATTGAGGGTAGGTGGGTTTGGCCTGAAAAATACCTAATTTAAATTCCCCCTTTTGTGTATAAGTGATATTTTTTTGTTTTTTGATACCTCCTTTAGTGTAGCCATTGTAACATTCAAATTGTCACCCTGTATATTTAATACCATTGTTGAAATATTGGAGCTCGCAAATGTTTTATTATTAATTTTAAAAATATATCAAAAACGGTATGTGCAATGCGAGATTAATATTATAAAAACTAGTATTTTTTGTGTTCTATATTTTGAAATTTCATGCCACAATTTCGATGCCGATAAAATCAGCAGAAACCGCGTCTATCGCTTGAAAAATGTCCAAATTCTCCGATCACGGCTCATGTTCCCATCTTTAAATTATTTTAAATCAGATTTCAGGCAAATAAATCTACTTGCTTACCACACAAAACTATACTCATCATCGATATGCTAAAAATATAGTTTTACCTCGAAATCTGCCATAAAATACACCAGAAACTACCTCTAATCCCCAAAAAGTTTCACATTTTCCGATCGTAGCCTATTGTTCCAGCTTCAAATCGTTTTAATTTCCGTCGAACTGTCGTCTCAGTTTTTTCGATCCTCGCACATAGCGAATAGTAACTCGGAGATGCACAGACCTTTAATTAAATAAGCTCAAATTTTTCAACTTTCTTTTTGACGATTTTCGCGGGTACGAAAAGCACTATGATAAGTCATGAAAAAACTTCAATAACTGAACTTCACATGGAGAGCGATTCAATCATGGCCCGATGACATCTATTAATAAAATCGGGAACTTGGGCTATATAGCATATTTAGGGGCGTGGTACCCCGCACTGGGTCCTCACATGAAATTTTGAATACTCCATAAATTCCCGGCCATGACGCTTGAAACACTGTATGCAAAAAGGTTTCGGCTAATGTATACCACAGCCCAAATTTTGTACTGCCATTAATTCCTAGACATGACGTCATCTGTCAAGATTTACATTACTTGGCCTATATAATTTTAAAAGGTTTGGGTATGGGTAAATATAAAATCTGAGGGAACCTGTCACCTATCATCTTTTAGCCACGTGGCTTACTTAATTTTGTATGCTATGTCTCTTGTCAAATTTGACACTTGACACACCCACGTAACCGAAAATTGACAGATGATATATGTCAACTTTCAGTCACGTGGGCTGCTCCATTTTATTGGTGGCATTTGTCAAGTTTAAAATTTGACACATGTTATCTGTCAATATTCGACCAATGTCAATGTTATCGGACACATAATTATCAAGATTTAGTTGAATTGGGCTATATCATTTAGAGTTTCGGTTAATGGTATTTAGATCAGGCTTTGACTAAAATGAGACGTCTTCAGGGATTTTGCACTGATTTTTACTAATGTAATCCATTTTCAGGAAATTAGACCAAGTTTCGGCTACTCTTGGTCATCTTCAGGGATTTGGTTCAAGTTTCAAGTACAGTGAGACATTTTGCACTGATTTTTGCTAATGTAATATATAATTCATAGACTCAAACCAAGTTTCGGTTATTATTATAATGTTCAGGGATTTAGACTTGTTTTCGTTTAAACTCAGACAACTTCAGAAAATTAGATAAGGTTTCGTCTAATGCGAGACATCTCCAATGATTTAGAGCAAGTTTAGGTCAATACTGAACCTCTTCAAAAATTTTGACAAGTTTTCGGTTAATGTGGGTCATCTGTAGGGATTTAGACTTGGCTTTGTCTATTGCCAGACATGTTCAGGGGCTTTGACAACTTTTCGACTAATTTTGGACATCTGTATACCAAGTTTTGGCTATTGTCCTACATTAGCCATCTTCGGAGATTTTGGCTAATATGATAATCATTTCATCGTGATTAGTTGTAGTTTTATGTTTACAAAGGTATGCTTTGTTTAGGACTAGAATTATTGTTTACCTACACTGATCAGCTCTTTAGTATTTATATGTATTATTATTCTGATAGTGTGTGAGGTTCATTCCTGTCATTGACATAAAATGGCTACATTCTAGCACCGTCAGAATTAGATTGTTGATTTGTTTTTTCATATGTGTATATTTTCGAGTTTAACTTGTTTTCAAGTTAATAACAAAATTTTCATATAATGCTTAACGTTTTTGTTTCATTTTCAAAGTCACTTTAGAACTAGCCCTATGGTAATTTATACTGCCTACGTGCAGACTCTTCTTGTTTAGAAAATCGACCAAGATCGAATCTACAACAAATGTTAAAAACTACTTTATTGCATAAACTATTATAGTTGAATGAGATCAGTACTTTCTCTATCTTACTTTGCAAAACACACATAGTGTCACAGCACGTGATCACATTGTCGACGCAGTGTCCAATAATGTGGCAATTTCTAAGACATGCAACTCCCAGTTAATAGAGCATAATTTGTGCAGAGGAGAAGCGAAAACTTCTTCTATAGGATATCTTGTTTAATTTAAAAACTCTTTAATTTAGCTCAGAAATCGCAGCAGTTAAGTAAGCTTAAACTCCAGTTCTCCGGATACCATAATTTAAAATATTTATCACAAATTTTGAAAGACAATTGAAAAATAAATCTGATAACATTATTTTAAAGATTCCTCTAGCTTCGGCGCCTTATTAGTACATACCTTCTTTTAAAGGAACAGCAACAAAGCAATAATTAAATTGTAGTGATATTTTAACGCATTGCCAGGATACCTAAAAATCACACTTTCCCCCCCACACATTTCCTAACAGATAGCGATATCCTAGTTAGTATTTGAACTATTACCTTTCCGAGAAGTAGGCAATTATTTTTCTTTTCAACTTGTGGATAAATTCTAAGTTTATTCTATTATAAAAAATTATACAAATAAAATGAATTAGACTCATGCGAAGCTCTCGCTTAGACTACAAAGTCCAGAGGTAGTCGCCTGGCTGTAGTGATTAATACATTGGTGATGTAAGTGACATGATCTGTTTGAAGTGATGTTTCTGGATGAATGATACTTAAAATTCAACGTGATTAATATTATCCAAATGCAGATCATGTTCTTAATAACTTTCAAATCCATCTATCCATCTTTTATATATCTTTGAGTAAACACAAACGTAAGTTAGGGAACGGGTGGTACCAAAATGGTGAATGGGAAAGAATTAATATGAAATTGTTTACGACCATGAACAAAAACGTAGTAATTAATGGATGATGATATACTTTCTACGAAGGTAAATAGTATCTTCCTTACCTGCATTTGGTCGGGTAAGATCGTGTAAAATCCGATGTTACCGTCCATCCTAACCGCCTGAAAAGTCCATCCTGAGCCTTGTTGGTCGTATAAAGCCCAGAAAATGGGAAGGGGGATGTAGAGTAGTAAGACTTTGAGCAATGCCTTGATGTCACTTATTAACTTTGGACCAAATTCGGGTTCCGCACGGTCTAGCCAGTGGTCTACAGGAGGGCCGTTTTTTCTGTTTGTAACTGCATACTGAAAAAGGTGTCATAAATAATATTTGCATTTAAACCAACGCCTTAATTTAATAACCAGGAAACTTCGATGGTATAGAGTAGAAAATAATTTGACATTTTTAAAAATCACAGTTATTCGATATAGTTTTAACCTCTTCAGACCCAGTATATGATACCCCAAAAAATATTTTTTATTTCTCGTATAGACCGCAGAAATTCGCTCGGGCCCGGGAGTATCATATACTTAACTGCCTGGAGACATGCGTAAAAATTATTTCGCTGCATTCCTGCCAAATTTGGCATCAGTGTTGGCTTGTTTACATGTGAGTGCGTACCGGCAAAACACGCGTTCATGGATTTTAACATAAATAAACTTGAGTACAGATTATTTCTTATTTTATTTGATTTTCCTTTATTATTAAGGTGTCATTTAATGTTCATTTGGCCAGCAGGCATGTATCATTGGTGATACTTGGGAACCCTAGCCATAAATTTTATTTTAAATCAGATAAGAAATGTAAATGAGATAATTTATACTGTTTCGGAAGCTTTAAACCAAAAACAACTTCAGGAACTGGCCGATACTCGGGATCTAGAATGATTTGTTAACGAGGGACGATGAAGTTGACCAAGAGCTGCAACAGAATTTGGAAGAAGAAATTCTACCGTTCGACGATGATGGTTTTGACTCCGAGGATGATGTCCCCCTCTCCAACTTTGTTCCAGCACCGTTTAAAAAATGGATGCGTAATAAAGTCTTTGTTCCTCAGAACCCCGGAATCCTGTAAATTATAGTGAGTCGTTGAAAAAGCCCATAGAGTACTTTTAAAAATATATCGTCAATGACTGTTTGCAAGCGTTTCTACGTTGACAAATATTAGAGAAGTAAGCAGTACGGGACAATCATTGGAGACTTCTGCGACCGAGATCAAAAAATTCTTTGGTTGTACAATGTTCATTGGAATCTATGCTTTACCACGTCTTCTAATGCTTTGGGCTCAAACCACTAGAGTACCTATAGTTTCGGATAACATCGCAAGAAATCGCTTTTTCAGGTTAAGGTCCCGTCTGAAGGTTGTAGATAAACCTGTAAACTTTGCTTCTCCATGTATGGGTGTTGAACCCGAAGGTACCTGTAGGAGGTGGTCTAAAAATGAGAAAAACTATATCGACATCAAACAGCAAGCCATTGTTAAAAATTACAATGCATTTATGGGTGTAGTAGACCATTTGGATCGCGTAATTGGAAAATATTCCATGAGAAATCGGACTAACAAATGGACAGTCCGGATCATTTTCCATTTTGGTGATTTTTCCTTAGCAGCGGTTGGCACGAGTAGGTAGAGGGAAAATGCCAAAGCTGCCGGCTTACCTAGAAAAGAAATAATGGACTTTCTTGATTTCAAACTTTCTATTGCCAAATCACTGATTTTAGAAAATCAAGAGGAAGAAGACATGGAAAGTGAAGCAGAAAATGATGAACAACCCGGAAGCAAACGACGAAGTGCACAACCTATTCCTAACAAAAGATGTAGGCATCACGGAAACACACATTTGGTGGAATTCATGAAAGATAAACAAAAATTTCGTTCCAAGTGCCGTTTACCTAACTCCAATAAACTTACGTTTGCAAAATGTAAAGCTCGCGGTGTCTCTTTGTGCTGTAGCGTGGAAAGAAATTGTTTTGCAACTTTCCATCAATAATTTTCCACTTTGTTATAAAAAAATCATTTGTTTTTTTTTGTCTGGACATAGACCCAAAGTCTCAAATATGATACATGTATTTTTATCAAAGAGTTCATATTTTAAGGTCCTTATTTCAAAGAATCTGAATTTTGGTTCAAGTCTAATTAGTAAACAAAGTAACTTTTATTTTTTTTTGTTACGATATTAACAACATTTATTTTACAAATTTATTTTACAAAGAAATTTATTACAGTTGTAACATAACCTATGTACCTACTAGATCAATTTTCGTGTTTTATTTATTTATAAAAGTTCCTTTGTGCGCCTAGGTTAAACCCGTATGCGCATAAACAGAATTTATCCTGTGACAGAATGTATCCTGCACAAAACATAGTTATATCGGGATATTAACTATAGGGATACTGAGTTTTATATTTATCAACAGAAAATTAAGTGTGAGTGCTTAAGACAACACGGCAAAAGTGAAAACATGCTTCAAAAGCATATATCTCAACTTAAAAAATACCTAGAAAATGCCATGTTGTTGTTTCTAATACGCTTTTGTCTGATAATAGGTTTGTTCTAGCAGCGATTTAAACCCAAACCAAACCACAACCAAGCCATAAGGAGTTTGCGCATAGCGATTTAAGTGTCGCTTATATTGCAATGCACAAACTCCGGATGGCTTGGCTTTGGTTTGAAATCGCTGCTAGAACAAACCTAATAAAAACTAAGTTGAAGTCAAAAAGAGTGCCCCACTCAGACTTTAAAGTATAAATACAGTTGCGTTTATACTCTGATTTCAGACCATTTAAAGCCTTCATTCAAAATTCAGACTTTAGAGTTTTCACCCAGGTTATAATCTAAATTCAAAGTTTATAATATGAGTTTATTTTCAAGCCTAAATCGACAGTTTATAGTTTGAATTCAGTGTTTAAAGTTTGGATTAATTGTTTAAGATCATAATTTATCAAAGTTTAAAGTTTAACGTGTAATTTTATGGTTTTGGGCTGATCATAGACTGTAAGTCCGATTTGGTAGCTTCAATCTCAATTAAGACTTTAAAGTGAAAATGTAGGTAGTTTATCGTCCAGTTTTAGTGGTTATAATTTGATTTTAACGTTTATAGCCTGTTCAGACCATGCAGTTCCAGTTCCGAGTTGAAAGCTTAAATTTAAAGTAAAAAATCTGAATTTAGAATAATTTAAAAACTAAATTCAAAATTAGGCTTTCAATTAGAAAGCCTTAATGAAATTTGTATCCGAAATCCATAATTTATAGTAACACCTTAGAATTTTAGGTCGTTTATTCAAAATTTATAGTTGAAAAATCAAAGTTTATAATCTGCATTTTGAGTATATATTCTGAGTTCAGGACTGGAACTCAGCATTTAGAATTTGTATTTAGATTTTAAGTCTGAATCTAAAAATTCAGATTCAAGCTTGGATTCGGATTTTAAGCTCTGAACTCGAGTTTGAGGTTTGATTTCACGGTCTTCAACTGATTTTAGACTGTAAGTCCGAATATGAAGCTTGGGTTCTGGATTCAAATTTTAATATCGAAATTCAGATGGTTTATAGTGTGATGAGAGCGTAATTTCTAAGTTTGCGAGCCGAATTCAGAGATTAATGTTCAAATGCAGAGTTTAGAATTTAGAGTCTGAAATAAAAATTCTGACTTGGGTATAAATTCAGAATTTATCATCTCAATTTAGATGTTCGTGTCAAAATTAAGTGCTCAGTTCAAAGCTTAAATTTTAAATTCAGAGTTTAAACTCATAATTTCAAAATTTTGACTTTAAAGTTTCAAAACAGATTTTATAGTTTAAATTCAGAAGATAAAGCAAAATTTCAGGCTTTAAAATGAAGATCCAAGCTGCAAATCAGCTTTTAGATTTCGGACGTACCATAGATTTTAATCTATGGTACGTCTGAATTCGATGTTTATGGCAGTGGTACACTCTAAAGGGAGATCCTATGGCACTCGACGAGCGGTGTGTGTCGGTTCTTGAATAGCTATAGGTTATAATTTGGGTGAAACAGATGTCCTGAGAGTGAGTTCCACAGTGATGCAGTGCAACAGACAAAGGAGTCCTTGCAAAGCGATGTTCTAGGTATTTCCAGTTATACGACGAACGCGTGCGCTCTTGCCATCTGTCGTGACTGTTTGACAAGCGTTGATGGGGGCGAAATGACGCGGGCTAAATCCTGGGAATATCTGTCGTGAAAAAGTCTGAAAAACAGGGAGATCTCCACAACATGTCTGGTGTTCTAGGCTATCCAGATCCCGGGTCAACTCCGGGACGCCGACGAGAGCCACAGCTCTCTTCTGAATTGAATCCAGCAGCTTTAGGGTGTAGTTGGTGCAGCACACCACAAGTGTGAGCAATATTCTAAGCATGGTGTTATTTGCACTTTGTAGAGCAAGAGCAGGTGCTACGATGTATACAGTTTTTTGTTGCGAAATAGCGCACCAAGCTTCTGCGAGGGTGATTATGCGATGTTAACAACGTTATCATGCCAAGACATGTGACTAGTGACCAAGACACCCAGTAGTCCGATTGACGAGGATGAAGGAATGATCGTTTCTGCCATAACCCGTCGTATTGGTTTTCATGGTAAACGTGGCTACTTGGGCTTTGCTGCATTGAACTAGACCAAATTCATGTCACTCCTAGTTCAAACTTTTTCTAGGTCTTGATTAATTGATGTAATCTGCTCCTGTCTGCGGTGATAAGTCTCAGTCGCTGGTAAAGGTTTTTCTGATATAAATTGAGAGGAAAGAGTACTGTCAACTGCAAAAGTGTCAATAGGATTATTGGTTTCGGTTAGCAGGTCATTAATATAGATGAGGAACAGAGTTGGTGAAAATATTGCGCCCTGAGGCTCGCCTGCATTAATGGTGAATGTGTCTTAGACGTGTCCATCAACAGCAATGTGCAGAAATCGGTTTTTAAGAAAACTGGCAAGCCAGCTACAGAGAGACGCTGGCAATAGTCTGAGTCGAGCAGCCGTATGGTGCGTATCTACGACCGTCCCGAGTTTCAAGGTTTAGAGATTTTTACGTGTGAATTGTTTTGTGAGTGAGCCATCACGAGTGGTAGCGAGGTGGCCGCGAAGGGTAAGGACGACCCTACGGGTCAGTCACATTTTGATGTGAAAAGTGTAGAGGGGCGAAAGCATAGCAACGTGAGGTTAGATTTCCTAAATAATAGGAAGCTATTAAGACATTCGGACATTGATAGTGCAAGAAAAATGGATTCTGGTGATTGTGATAGAAGTACAACCCCGACAAACTGGGAAGATTTTATGGAAAGCGAAGATGTGGAGCCGTTTTTGTCCCCAAAAAAGATGACGAAGCCAGTGAGCAGTGTCCAGGAAAGAAGCCTGAAGATTTCGAACAGGTTTGTGGTACTGTCGAAAGAAGAATATGTAAAACTGAATGCGCCGAAGACAACAAATAATAATAATGTGGAAGATGGACCAAATAGGGTGCCCAAAGTACCTACAAAGGATTGTTGATAGCTACCTGAAGGGTAGAACCTTTCAGGTAGTTGAGGGTAAAGCCAGGTCAGACCGAATGATGCTAGCTGAGGGGTTACCGCAAGGAAGGGTATTATCACCTCTATTGTTTAACATATTTATTAATGATATTCCTAAAGCAGATAATCTGAGTTAGCACTGTTCGCGGATACCTCAACATGTTGGCTGACTATTTTGTGAAGTGGAAACTTTAAGTGAATGCAGACAAATCCCAAAGTCTGGCCTTCACCCAAAATACCAGGGTCAATCCGAATCCTATAGTCATTAATATAAAGTACCTCGGGGTACTTCTTGACAAAAAATTAACTTTCAATAATCACGTTAAAGAAACGGACAAAAAAGCTATTGTGTCAAAAAGAATAATACACAAAACCCTCTAAATGTAAACCTAAAAGTCAAACTGTATGAAGTATATATGCGCAGTATTATAACATATGCGATTCCAGTATGGTCAGCGGTGGCAAAGACCCACAGGACCAGATTGGAAACGATTGAAAGAAGCACACTAAGGGGTATTCTGAATCAAAGAGTTTATGAAATAAGTAATAGAGAACTATATGGGCAAATAAATATTACTCCTTTTTGGGATAGAGCCCTAGATATAACTAGAAAATTTATCAGGTATAAAACTCAGAATACTGAGTTAACAAGAAATATAGGTCAAATAAGCAGACACAATGCCCCCTTTAGGAAATGTCACAAATTAATCAATGATGCCATAACCTAAGGCAAATAAAAGGAGGCAAATGCCCATCTTATTACTGATAACTGTTGTAAATAAAACTAATGAAAAATGTATTAAACTATTATCTAAATAGCGAGATGTGAAACGTCGCTATTAGTATTGTAAACTTAGTTGTAAGCTGTTGATGAAAAAAGCCATATAGGCATAAAAGAGAATAAAAAAAATGATAAAACAAGATAAAAGAAAATAAAAAGAAAATGACT
>MU183802.1:34344-143192 GCA_016904865.1 Pissodes strobi
ATAATAATAATAATAATAATAATAATAATAATAATAATAATAATAATAAAGAGACGCTGGCAGTCCTAAAGACGGCAGCTTGTTGAGGACTCCGTCATGCCAAACTCTGTCGAATGCCTTCAATATATTCAAGGCAATCATTCGAGATTTTCCACATTTCTCAATGGTCCTACTCTATACATGAGTGACATAAGCCAATATATCTCCAGTCAATCTTTCTTTGCGAAAGCCGTATTGGTTATCGCTAATTATTCTGTTGGTCTCGAGGTACTAGAGGTGTTGCTACAATTACACGTTTCATCACATTGGAGATTATTGGAACAAGGCAATTGGGCGATAGTTTCAGGGTGTGGTTATCTTGCCTTTTTTTGGAACATGGTGCACTCGAGCGACCTTCCAAGAAGATGGATAAATCCCTTTTCGGTAATACAGAGAAAAAAAAACTAGAAAAAATGGGTGTTAGTTCGTTGGCGTAGTTCTGTAACACGATGGCAGGTGTTCTGTAACACGATGGCAGACATTCCGTCCGGTCCTGATGCCTTTCGCGTATTTAGCTCTTTGAGGATTTTACGAACTTAACTGAAACTTAACTTCTGTCATGGTAGTGTTGACGTTGGGTATGGTGGGAAGATAGTCTGGGTTCGGAGCTGCAAGTTCAAATTCAAAGTTTATAGCCCGAAAGTCTAAATTCAGAATTTCTGCTCTGGATTCAAAGTGTATAGCCTGAGTTATTTTAGGGTTTATTATCCAAATTCAATGCTCAGACTTCAGTATTTATACAAAGTTTACAACCTAAATGCAGAGTTTATAATCTGAATTTAGACTAAATAAATCTTAATAAAAAAATCAGACTTTGAGATTTAACTTCAGAGTTTACAAGTGCATCAGGGTTTCATGTCAAAATGTAGGGTTTTAACCTATATTCAGGCTTCATAGCAGAGTTGCCACCTTTTGTGTTTAAAAAATCGGGATAGCCCTGGAGCATTCTCCTTTTTTTCTTAACTGTAAAATTTTATGTGCCCATTGGATTTTGAAACATGCCTTTTTGCCTTACATTAAAAAAAATACTATTCGAAAAGAGCATCAGATTACAATTTTTACTTCAAAAAAATAATAATAAAATACATTAATAGGCATAATGTTTTAATATACTTATGCTATATTACAATTATGTAATAAAAAGTAGAAATAAGATTGTGACAATAATAAGAAATCATAGCTTTAAAAAAAGAAACGTTGAAAAGAAAATTAGTAAACAATCAATTAAATCTAAAACAACTAGAACAAAAACGTGATTATATCTCAAAACAAATACTTATCAATTTAATTAATTTAACTGCGCACTTGACGTAATCTAGCTAGATCTGTAAACACTAAACTACAAGAAATGCGGCACTGATGATCTCTTATTTTTATTAATCGGGGAGTCCTCGAGTCGAAAATACATTCTGTATTCCTTTTCGTGCGGTGGCGCTGGCGCCTCTGGCGGTTTATAGTCATTTACCGTTGGCTGAGAATCGCATTTACGTTATAAGTCCGGTAGGTGACTTATTACAGTACGAGTTGTTTTACGGACGAGGCGACCGACGTAGGAGCCGAGTACGGAATATAAACGAGTACCGTAATAAGACCTAACAGACGTGTATCGTATAATATTTTATTTCATACTGTCTTTATAATTATTTTTAAAATGAATAAAAAGTATTAAAATTTAAAAAATATTAGTTGTCAATCTAACAATCGCTCCAACTTGACAATGTTATAGCCATGGTTATTCATAGCGAATTATGATTTTCTTTTGCTTGTCACTGTCAAATAAATAAATTACGGTATCAGATACTGTAATAACACATTACGGTATCAGATACTGTAATGTTCGACTTACAGGCCTCAAATGAGTCCGGGAAATTGTCATTTAGCGGTCAGTATGAAATAAAATTATATTTTATTGTCAACTCTAAATTTGACATTTCATTTTTAAAATATTTTGAAGCTACTAATATGTGTTTGTTATAATAATTTTTACAATTTTATGGTTTATTAAACCAATGCAATGGCCAAATTAATAAATATTAGGGCTTTGCGTGGGGACGCGGGAGTTTTGGGTCAAAATCAGGACTGTTCCGACCAAATCGAGACGGGTGGTAACCCTGCTTCATAGTTCTAGTTTAGAGTTTAAAATGTGAATTTAAGAGTCTGCATTAAGGCTATAAAGGACGAATTGAGAGCTTGTAGTCGCACTCTGTATATAAATATATATCGTGCAACACGATTTACGCCTTTTATACAATAGTTGATTAATTCCTAAAATGTTCATGGAGCTATACTTACCGACATACATTTCACTACGTTGACGAACACGTTACCCTTTGGGTGCTTGATCTTGTACAAAGGCTTGCCAAGAGCAAAAATAACTGAAAAATAAATAGAATTGTGTTATTTGTCATATTAATTATTAATTAATGTAGATAAAATATTTATTCTTTGTAAACGTAACAGAACGACTGAATCATATTGGAATCCAAGAATAATAAACGAAAGAAGGATGGTTATATCAATGCATTTTTTCACTGACAGCTGCTCTGTCGTGACGGAGCGTAGCCACGAGACGAAGTTGGCGCGAAAGCCTTAACATACAATGACAATATATGGCAAAGATGTACGGGCAAGACTATTTTTCTTATTTAGAGTTTATAAACATGTGTAACTCAAAATTTTAAATGGGTAATAAAAATCAACTATTTCTTATAAAATTATTGTTTTTTTTTTATTAATAAACAATGGAAAATATTTTTTATAAGCTTTTTGTATTAGAATTTATACAAACCTGCACAAGCCGAAAGTAAATAGAAGTATAACGATTCAGGGATTATTAAATATTGTATGAAAAGTATCCTTAGGAGTATGAGTTTATGAGAGAAAAACAGATAGCAATAAAATAAAATCTGACTTAATTCTTTTATTAAGTGTGGGACAAAAAGTAGGCATAATTTGGAAAAGCTTAATAATAGTTTCTCAGAAAATGTTATTCTATATGAAAGTTAGTGATTAAAGAAAAAGTAATTTTAACGATATGAAAGCTCAGACTTGCATACATTTAAAAATAATTTCAATTGTTCCTCCCTTATTTAATAAAAAAATCAATAAAAACAATACAATGAAAAATACTCTGCAAAACAGGCACTACGGTCTCTGCTTTAATCCTCGATATATGGGATTTTCTTTAGGATCAAACGAAAAATATAGTGTCAAGTTTCCCAATGTTCAAAGCACCAAAACACAACTATCAATAGTTTTGACACATCCGAAAATATCACTAAAAAGCTAAAAATACAACGAAAACTTAGAAGACGCATTGACAGCAACGCCAGAGTGACGACGATGCCGATGTGGGTGAAGGGACCGCGGGGCACGGGGTGATAGTAAGTGAACATAAGCTCTTATGGGAAGTAACCATCCTTTCTAGTTTATTATTCTCGATTGGAATCGTATATGCCAAACAGAATAATTTTGCTGAGACTTTATTAACTTGAGTCACAATACAAATGAAATAAATTAAATGATTTCGATTTTACACTAACATATTTTCGAAAATTAAAAGCAATGAAATCCTGTAGAAACGAGACTTACCTATAGACACGACCATCAAAACTCCTGGAACAGCGAAAGCCAATGGATAACAACTATTGTTATCAAAGCAGTGGACATCGTTTCTTAAAATTGGAGTCAGAAAGGTGGAGATTAAACTTCCCGCATTTATGGCGAAATAGAACAAAGAGAAGAAAGTAGCTAGTTGTAGTTCTTGCTAAAATAAATAAAAATAAGTCTTAATAATATAAATTAAATTGTATTGAGTGGATATTTATAAAACACGCTTTAGATTACAAATGTTTTAAATTTTAAATATATTTTTCTTTTTTGAATGTACAATGAAAGTTTAATATAATTAAACATTTAGAAAGTTTCTTAAGTCCCATTTGAAAATCAGTATGGCAGTTTAAAAGAACCTGCATAGACAATTATGTTAATTTATTACCCATGTTACGGTTCATTTTAATATAGTAATCAATACCAACTTCAGAACTTTAAAATTATACACCTCTGTTGAAAATTGTATTTTTGAAGTGAAACTTTTTTAGACCTGGAGAGTAAGCTGGTGAACGTGAAAAGTTTAAAAATGTGATACGGCGAGGAGGTCACAATTCAAACCAACCGTGAGATAACCACTTTTGTCTCTCCAACGTCATTCGCGTCGACCTCCTATCTTTCTTCGACAAGAATCGATCGTTGAACGGGCCGGGATTTTACGCATAGCATGTTCTACCACTCGTGTCAGCGAATTTGCATAAAACAAAAGTGTATAGTATGTTCTATCGTTCATGCTAGTGAAATTTTTGCTGTTCTGAAAAACGTTTCAAACCACTCCTGAAAAATATTTCTGGTTATGATTATGGTATATCAATCCATAAATTCAGCTAGAGTTTAGCCCGCTCTTAATGAAGCTTAACGAAAAAGACCTTCTGGTAGTGATGTTACCGTATTTTCAAATCGTCTTCTTCCAAACTCACCTGCGGCAAAACAAACTGGTCTCCACCAAAAGCAGCCACACATGGTTTGATACCTCCGGTCCCCACGGCGATCAGCAACAAGGCAACACAGGAGAAGGCCTTTTGGGGTATCTGTAATGGGTCCACGGCAGTTAAGGAAAGTAAAATGCTACCACTAGCATAAATCATGGAAACGTACAGGATTGTGCGGAACTTTCCCAGCCAGCTGTCCGATATGATTGCTCCGAACACGGGGAAAAAGTAGACGAACATCGTAAACGTGTGGTACAGAATTTTAGCCGTCGATTCTGAATATCTGAGGATGTCCGTGAGGTACAGGATGAGGATGGCTGTAAAAGAGACATTTTTAGAAATATTAATTTAATAAAATTTCGAAGCGAAACTATGAAGCAAAAGAACAAAACTTTCTTATCTACGCATGTTTAGCAGCAAGGCAATTAGATGAGTTTGTTTTCTATCGATAGGATATAATAATAATTCAGTAGGTACTGAATGCTGAAAGCAATATTAATATAGCAAGCAAAACAAGTAAATAAATATTTGGAATCAATGAAACAACAGGTAAAGTGATGAGGATTCTTAATGAAATAGTAATAATTGGTAGAGACGAAGTTGGATTGTTTTCAAATATATATTGTCGAGGGGATTTGACGCTTCAGGTAATGACACCAATCTGGGCTCTTATATCGTTAAATAAATCATTTGCTTCCACGTCAGCCTCCTTCTTTTCCTGATCAATTAGCCTTTGTTGTAGAGCATGACAATTTTTTAAAACATCATCGTCATTTAATTTAAAAATACCACTAAATAAAAAAACAAAAAAGTTGTCATAATCAGACAACATATCAAACCTACTATTTGATCAATTATTTTTTAAAAGAAGTTTATTTTCTATGCGGTTTTTGTATCTCGAGGTGTCGCATGCCTCTGTTCATAATCGAAAAATTTTGGTTTATATTTCGTCTTTAAGGGAGGAAGACCTTGCTCTATCTCAAGTGCGGCTGCTAGTTTTCTAGGTTGAGCAAGTATTTCCTCGAAAACATATCATCTCTAAAATTCTTAAAATGATCAACTAGATTCTAAATAGATATGACACATTTTAATACTTTGCATCATTTTGTTTATAATATTAATCTCGAATGAAACATCATACCAAATTATTATACTACAAATAAATTTAAAAGTTTAAAGACTAGATAATATAGAACTTACTTTATGCCTAGTTTCTATGTTAAAAGTATAATTTTCTGTTATTTCTAGAAGACTAAATTGCCATTTGGATTTAGCACACCCCTTAATATTATCGGCACACCAATAACATGCCAGGTAATGCTGCCAGTATTTTGACTGCAGTACATGAAATTGAAAGCATCGATTATTTCGATTTCCTTACAAATATTAATAAATGTGCAGGAAGTGGATTATTAATGGTGGTAAGTATTTACTTTGCAGTCTTTTTCTAAAACAGTTTAATGTTTTCGGATGCCAATCATATTTATTGAGAAAATAAAATAAAAGGACGAAATTTTTTCTTCGGTATTATTAACTAAGTTATTGCAAGCCAGAGCGGTGTCATAAATACACTAAATCAGTAATGTCTAATGACCCATAATGTAGGGAGTAAAAATATTTATAAACCTCGACATAGACCTTAAACTTTAAGTATTTAATCACATGGCTAATAAACAATTATGCTCCGAATAATGCTCCTAAATGAAATTTCACTTGTTTTTCATGTTTTCCGGTTATTTTTCAAAGCAAAAAATTGTTGAAAATGGAATTTTCTGAATGAAATTATTGCAATATCTCAAATATTTTCGATCTAATTTACTTGGGCAGTATGAAATTGCAATCCAAATAAAAACACTTTATAAGACGTTCTTATTTCTATTGTTATGGTCTTTATTTGGGCAGTTTTAAATTATGTTTTTTTTGGAATATTTTAAGTATTTCTGATAAAACAAATGAACAAAAACGTATTTTCTGGGTATATACTTTATCAAACATTAAAGTTTCTCACTAACAAATTACAAGTGGTAGATGTGGTCCACCCGCATCGCCCGATGAAATATCACCGCATTGGTTTAGGTGGCGTGAAATGACCTCTGGTTCATGTTTCGTCACTATGCCTTTGTGATCCGGTTCCCAGGGTGGTAAAGAAGAAATATTGCATGATGGCACCTTCTGGATCAAAATACTCCGGAGGTAAAATAGCCTCCCAGCCACCGGGATCTCTGGGTAGAGGCTGGCCTGGGGGGACAATCAGGCCTTAACGTCTCCAAGATAGAAAATAGACTGCGATTTGACTTCTGCACCTAACATCACATAAGCCTCATATTTTAGAGCTATCAGAAACAAAAGTAAAATCAAGCACTACACTTGTTCACTTGAATATACCCGGATATGACCTTTACTCCCGATTTCAACATAACTATGGATTAGCTGTCTTTATACGAGACGATTTATGTTGTCAACGAGAAGAAACATAAAAACCTAAGGACATCGATATCATGTGGCTCAAATTAAGCACTGATCGAGCAACCAAATTCATTTGTTGCTTGTATAGACCATCTATAGCGAACACCAATATAAACGGCTTTTCTCAAATCTTGGCAATCAAATTGATTTTCTGCAGATCAACTACCCAATGGGAGAAATTGTCATAGTAGAAGACTTTAACGTACATAACATCCACTGGTTGAAACACTCCAACAAACACGACGATGAAGGACGAAAAGGCGAGACTTTTGCTATAAGTCGCGGACTTACTCAGCTGGTTGACGAACCTACCAGGATCCTTGAGCGCCAAAAAGACTTTGCTAGCCTCCTGGATCTATTCTTAGCAACTAATCCTGACCTTTACAGCGCAACTGTCCAACCGTCGTTGGGCTCATCAGACCATGACCTTATCTAAGCAACCTGCATCAAAACACAGGAGCCACAGATACCCCGAAAGGTTTGGCACTACAAATCTGCAAAGTGGCGGGATCTTCGCGAGATTTATCTTTCTTTTCTTTGAAAGATGTCTGCTTTAAGCATCAAAACACCTCTGAATCTGCTGATGAGATAACTCAAGTTATCCTAGCTGGTATGAAAGCTTTCAACCCCTCTTCTATGAAACGTATCTCAAGCAGTAAATCATCGAAATATATTCATCACGACTAGAAACCAGTGTAAGCGGGTCATTGACGAGAATAAGGAGGGATATAACGAGCAGATCAAGAACAAGCTTCTCAACTCTCCTAACGGCTCCAGATCCTTTTGGTAAGTTGCCAAAGCTGTCAATCAGGGTTTTTTGAAGACGTCAATCCCACCACTGACCAAAGATGATGGCTCAATAGCGGAAACGGCCAAAAAAAAGAACGAACATTCTTGCCGAAATGTTTGCATGAAATTTTGCCTTAGATTCTCAAGGAAAGATTCCTCCAACTATCCCGAGAGTGAATTCCTCAATGCCAGGTCTGGTATTTCGCCAACGCAAAGTGAAACGAATACTCAAAACCTAGACACTAACAAAACCACAGGACCGGAGGGCGCTAACGCAACAGTGCTTAAGAAATAGTGCTGCTGAACTAACAGCTCCACCATGCAGGCTTTTCTCCCTATCATACCGAACTGCATGCTTTCCTTCTAGGTGGAAATGCGCTCAGGAGCAACCAATCCCCAAGAAATGTAAAAAACGATTCCAAATAACTACCGTCCAAATGCCTTAGTTTGGGTTAGTTTGGGTTAGTCCATCAAGTCCAAAGTGATGGAGAAACGAACATTTCTTAAAATATCTCGAATCGGTAGGCATTATAAGCGATCGCTAGTATGGCTTTCGCAAGCACAGATCAACGGAAAATCTCCTGTGGACTAAAGCCGTCAAAGGCTACGACGAATCTCGTGCAGTGGCTCTCGACATATCCAAAGCATTTGATAGAGTGACAGCATACAGACTATCACCAGCACTGCTTCTATGGCTTTCCAATTTCTTAAGGGATCGAAGCATCCGAAGGGTGTATATTATCTCCCACATTGTTTCTGCTCTGCATCAACCATCTCTTAGAAAGGACAAATAATTCTATTCACAGCTTTGCAGACGACAGCACTCTTATATCCTCATTCATGTCGCGGACTCCAATGACCACTGCTCGTTCCTCAGGCAAGCGAGAAAATCAGATTGCTGCCATTAATGAGGATATGAAGGCCATCGTGGAATTGGATGAGGAAAGCAAAGTCTAGTTTAACGCAGGAAAGACTCAAGCAGCTGTCCTCTCAAAAAAGCAAACGCCGCAGGACCTGAGTTATCAATTACAGGAAAAACACTGACTTTGACCTCATCCATAAGCTTGCTGGGCATCAACGTAGAAATCAACATGTCTTGGCGCGCAATCACGTCACCAAAATCGCCAAGGCAGAAGCACAAAAGCTAGGAGCACCCTATAAAGCAAAACAATTGTATACACCTCATCAGCTCTTACTGCTCTATAAGGCCTAGATAAGACCATCTCTGGAATACTGTTCGCATGTATGGAGCTCGGCACCCAAACACTTACTCAAGATATTGAACCTCATACAGAGGAGAGCAGTCCGTCTTGTGAATGACCCAGAGTTGACTAAAGACCTTGATAGCCTTGAACATCGAAGAAAAGTGGCGGACCTATCTCTTTACTATCAATAATACTACGGAAGGTGCTCGAACGAGCTGGCACATATGATTCCCGCCCAGAGTTGTACTAAACAAAAACACCCGTCAGACACAAGCTGCCCATCAACAAACGATTCAGTTGCGAACACTTAGGACTTCTTTGTTGCGGGGCTCCTTTGTCTGGAGGACTGCCTCGCTTTGGAATGGACTTCCGAGTAACGTCTTTCCCGGAAATTTCAACCTACAGCACTTCAAGTCCAACGTCCTCCGTCTTCACCGCACACGCACCACTCGTTGAGTGGTATGGGATTTTCCTTTTGTGTGTGTGCCGAACATAAAAAAATACTTGTTCTCCTTATATAAAATTCTTCATTTTGTCCTGTACACTGAACCTTAATTGGGAACTTTCTGTATATCTGAAGACGTTTAAACATAGCCGAATGTCTTTATATCATGTGTTAATTTAGTGTGTAATCCTTTTTAAGCTAGTATAGATGGACACCAACTTTTTTGGTTATCAACGGCATATTTAAATATTTTGAACTATACTCCGCAAAAGCGAGACAACCTAAACTTAGCTTTTTTTTTAATTCATCACCAAGTATTTCTTTCTGCATTTTTTGAGGTATTTTCAAATTTTGGATTAATCTCATATAATAGCTTTCCATTTTTCTAATATTAACGCTTTACGAGATAAAAAAAAACAATATTACATTTTATGCGGCTTACAGAATTTTATTAAAATTCTCGAATTTGTTGTCGCTGTTCTAAAACAAGAAAAAAATTTTGTGGTTAATTAAACAGTTTATTAATTTTGTGTACTTTGCAGCCCAGTCTACAGTAAAAAAAATAATAAAAATAAATTCCTGTTGGAACATCTTTACATTTGTGATTTTCTTATCTTTTCATTTCAATTAACCGTTTGTTTGGGTTAGTTTGGGATATCATTACATTTTGACGTAAAAGTATTGCTTTGTATAATGTTATTTTTCGCCTATTTCACATGCATAGGTTTTAGTGGTAGTACGACTCTCTGTTGGCCTTTGCGTGAACAATTCAGCCAGTAAAGACCCCTATCCAGGCTTAGCAAGAGGTGGAGCCTTAGAGTATATAAATAGTTGAAAAAGAGGTAGTTGTTTTGCTATTCCACTGGCCCCATCATTAAAACGGGTCTGCGGGCGAAAAGAAGTGGGAGGTGCTTGTCGTCCGCAGACGCTATCCCCACTTCTTTAGTTTCATTCATTGGTTATGGTTTGTTTTATTCTGGGGGTTAGGGGGGTAGACATTGTTGGGGCCAGGGCTGCAGGATAATTATGAATGAAACGCGGAGTCTATCTTTATTATATAGTCTAAGGGTGGAGCGACCCTTCCACATAGATTACATCTTGGTGGATAGAGATACTATTTTTAGACCCTCCAGTATGTCAAGTATATACTCCTGGAGGCTCCGACTTGTACATGCACGGCTTGTTTTAAGGTTCGAACCATTACCAGTTATAGGAGGTAATGTTCGAACACCACCGGCTGGACATTCACACACATATAAATATTGTACATGCACAGGTGCTACAAAAATTTTATTCAGGTTTTCTCTCGTATTATTTTCTGGAAATATATTCTGTCGTTTTGCCTTTTCAAATAAAACACACTATATATTATAAAATTTTTAGTTTCTACTAATAATTCTAGACATAATAATTTATATATGATGTCCGATTTCTAACGATTTTTGAAATATTGACACCTATGTGGGGTTTGGAACCTTCGGCAAAATGCACTAAAACGGATTTTTATCAACAATACCGAAACAGAATTATTGCACTCGACGCGCATTTGGCTAACCATATTAGCAGCATCAGGAGATGATTAAAACTAAACTTAAAATCTACCTAACTCTCTTTTATACTAAATGTGTACTTAATCCAGCGGAACCAAAAACCAATCCTGGTATCTCACTAGTCACGCTCGATTAACCAATACAATGGACTATACGAAATAGGCCCTCTATCTCTATTTAAACTATTCTTACATTTAATAATTTCCACACTTTCGTATGCGTCTAATAATCTCCATCAGTTATATTATGAATTAATTATTAATTTTAAATTTTTAATTGTTATTGTATGATTATTATCAAAAGCATGCTCGGCAACACTAAATTTTTCTGTTCTCATACTTTAAATGAGCTATTGTTCCTTGAATCTCGTTTGTATAGATCTTCTAGTTTGCTCAACATATTTTTGGTTATAATCCATGCATCCAATTTCATATATTCCACTTCTTTCTATATCTCAATTTTGTCCTTTGGACCACGTAATAATTTCTTAATGTTAAACTGAGTTTGGCATACTAATTTTAAACCTACTTCCTTAAAAACTTTTTGGAAACCTATTCATAATATACTAAATGAAAAACTTTTGTATTCCATGCAAAAATTTTAATCCAAAAAGGACGTCTAATCAGCGTAACAGAGCGCTTTCGGCCTTAGCCATCATCAGTGTTACCTGCAAAGTGAGTAAAAGAACCACCCATTAGTGGAAACCAGCATAGGCTATAACATTTTTTTTGGGTTAAACAAAGTAAAGTTGCAATAATTGTCAGTGACTCACAATCCACAAAACTGTATTATGGTCTCATTTGATGTTTCCAACCTTTTTACCACAGTGCCAAAGAGTGAAGCAGTACAACTTGTTGGCGATCTTCTTTCTCTTTGTGACGTTAATGATCAACATAAAATTAATTTACTGTCTCTTCTAAACCTTTGCTTGTCACAAGATTTCTTTCAATTTAATAATAAATATTACAAACAACCTGGTGGCCTAGCAATGGGCAGCTGTCTTTCACCTTTCCTAGCTGATGTTTTTATGAACAATTTAGAAAATTTACACATAGTTACTCCCAATAATAGGGAAAATTTACATTGGTTTCGTTACGTGGATGACTGTCTTTGCTTCTTGGACTGCGATGAACAGGGAGCCAATGCTCTTTTAAGCAAGTTGAATACTGTTCATCCTAACATCAATTTTACAATCGAACTTGAGGTTGATAAAAAACTTAATTTTCTGGACATCACTGTTCGTAGAACTTTGGACGGTCTTAACTTTTCAATTTATAGGAAACCTACTCAGACAGATCACACCATTTCATGTCAATCCCACCATCCGTGGCAACACAAAATGGCAGCCTTTCATTGCTACGTCAATAGGTTACTTAATGTACCACGGTCTATGATCGAATACAACAAAGAGGTAAATATAATCAAACAGATCGCCTTTAACAATCAATTTGATCCCAGTCTTATTGATAAGCTAATCAATAAAACAAAAATTAAAAAACTTAGAAGGGAACTCTCGAACGGTCTTGTAGATAATTCTTCCAAAAAATATTTCTCCATACCTTTTCTTGACATTCAGACTAGTAATTTAGTTTCAAAAACCATTCGCCATTATGTCAGTAATGCTTTAATTTCATTCAAAAATAAAAATAAATTACAAACTTTTTTAACCAATTCAAAGGATAAAATCGAAACTCTTTCAAAAAGTGGGATTTATAAATTGTCTTGCAATTCTTGCGATAGCACATATATAGGTAGAACATGCAGACCCCTCAGAGTTCGCATTGGTGAACATTTAAATAGGAACAGGAACTCTGCTTTTGGTGAACACCTGCGTGACCATAACCATGGTTTCAGTCCTAACGCCAACGTTAAAATCCTCCATAACATCTCATCTAAAAACTACAATAGACTGGATTTTCTGGAAGACATCGAGATCAACAGCGAGCTGAATACTAACAACCATTGCCTTAATACTCAAGTTAATCTGAACAGATCTTATATACCTTTACACAGGCGACTTCTTGATTGAAGTACCTCGGTCTACACACCGTCAAATTTTTCACTTAATTAAGCACTTTGTTCTCTCATAAAATACATAAAAATAACTTTTAATACTTATAAAATAAGAAATTTTAATTGATTTTTACCTAGTTGAGTTAGCTCAGGCCAGTCTCTTCTCCTTAGTAGTTAAGCTTTTCTTTTCCTTCTTTTCTTTCCATTTTCCTGAGTGGAGCTAGCCCAAGCTAGCTCTTCTCTTAATTAGTTAAGCTTTTCTGATTCTTCCTCTTTCAACCTTGAGTAGATTTAGCCCAGGCTAATTTCTTCTCTAAATTAGTTAAGTTCTTCCTTCCTTTTCTCTTTCATTTCCTCGAGTAGAATTAGCCCAGGCTAATTTCTTCTCTCAATTAGTTAAGCTTTTCCATTTCTTCCTCTTTCATGGAGTAGAGTTGGCCCAAGCTAATCTCATCTCAAATAATTAAGCTCTTATAATTTTTACATATCTCATTTCTCCGAGTCGAACTAGGCCAGGCTAATTTCTCCCCCGAATTAGTCAAGTTTCCTTTTTTCTTCGAGTGGGGTTAATCTGAATTAATATCATCTCTTTAACATTTTACTAGCCACCTACTTTACGAAATATCCCTCCATTCAAAACTTACACCCATCTGGTTAACTAATTTAAATCTAAACCTTTCTCATAATTAATGAATCTAGTTTGTCTCAGACAAATCAATTTGTCGGGTCTAGTCTGGCACAGTGGTATTTCTTCTACAATCTAAGTTAAAATTTTGTAAAATTAGTTACTCAACACTTTTCCTCGCTCTCACATTACCATTTTTTTAAAATTTAAAACTACCGCCAATTTTTGACGTATTTCCTTTTGCGTCTGCGGTCTTCGGTTTACTTGTCAAGCTTGTCGACAGAGACATGTTTGTCATACCATCAAAGCGTGGTTTCCACGTCTGGCTTTAATTTGTTAAATGTTTAAATTATGTGAACCTTTCTTATAATGTAGAGTGTTTTTTAAATTTTGATGTGACCGTTGTCGTTTTGATGTTGTTTGTGCCTCTTGTGGATATCTTTTGTTCCAACTGACAAGTGAGTGAAAAAACTTCCACCATTTTCTTTTCCTTCTGCTTAAAATTACATATAAAAAATGAAACTCATCTTTCTCCAATTTACAGTTTTAATTACCATTTTTATCTTAATAAATTCAGAACTCAAAAAAGTCAAACTTAAAATTCAATTTCATTTTTATTTCGCCATAGGTCACTGACAATTATTGCAACTTTACTTTGTTCAACCCAAAAAAAATGTTATAGCCTATGCTGGTTTCCACTAATGAGTGGTTCTTTTACTCACTTTGCAGGTAACACTGATGATGGCTAAGGCCGAAAGCGCTCTGTTACGCTGATTAGACGTCCTTTTTGGATTAAAATTTTTGCATGGAATACAAAAGTTTTTCATTTAGTACATTTCGTACATGCACACAGCCTTCACTCTTCATTCATTATTCATAATATAACTGATAGGATATTATTAGACGCATATGAAAGTATGGAAATTATTAAATGTAAGTATAGTTTAAATAGAGATAGAGGGCCTATTTCCTTTAGTCCATTGTTTTGGTTGATCGAGCGTGACTAGTGAGATTCCAGGATTAGTTTCTTTGGTTCCGCTTGATTAACCAAACATTTAGTATAAAAGAGAGTTAGGTGGATTTTAAGTTTAGTTTTAATAATCTCCTGATGATATTAACATGGTTAGCGAAACGCGCGTCGATTACAATAATTCTGTTTCGGTATTGTGGATAAAACTCCGTTTTAAATATTGACATTTAAAATTTTGAATTTTTGCATCCTTCACAGGCTGTAAAATATGAACAACTTCACTTAGAGCGAAACGGTTTGCACTTTTCTTTCTTAGGCTTCCTGAATCTATAATCTGTTATAAGCTTTTGGGTTAACTGGAAGTATCCGAAAATCAGAAATGTGTATTTGCGGTAAAACCGGAGGTAGATGTTATATAATAGATTATGAAAACCTATGAGGGAAAAGTGCAAACCGTTTCTATTCAAGTTAAGCTGGTTAGAGTCTAGAGCCTGGCAAGGTTACAAATATGTCAATATTTCGAAAATTTGACGATTACTATTCTTATTTGTTTTTCGCGATATTTTTAGAAGAATGCGTGAAAAAAAGTGCACCTTTTGTATTTAACATTTCTTGTAGCATCTGTAATTATATTGGTGCACAATATAAAAAAACCTTGTGCACTAAATTGATTTTGCTATGCTTGCACAAAATAAAGTATAATAAAGTAAATAATTCCATAAAATATTTTATTTCGTTTTAAAAATATGTTAAATCTAATTAATATGCCAAATTCGTGGATTTTAAAAACGTTCTAAACGTAAGATACATCTTTTACGAATAGAGTCTACGCCAAAATTCAAAATAAGTTGAATAAAATAAAAAGTATTTCTTGACATCTAAACATTTTTTTATTGAAAAATCTTTTTAATTAAGGGTATCCAGAAAACATGATATATATTTAAAAGGAATACGAAAAACATATTTTAAAACGGCCCAAATAAAAACTATAAAAACACAAACATAACCGCCCTATAAAGTTCTTTTAATTGGGTCTCAATATCGTAATGCACCATTTTTAAATGGAAATCTCACGATGAAACTATCCTGGCATCTTAATTATTTCTTAACTATCTATTTTGTTAGTTTTTTGGAAGGTAGTTGGAGAACCAGAAAAACGAAGTAAAATCGTTCAAAAATAGTTCGGATATTTTAATTAGTTTGGTTTTAATTCGATTACGGCTTTTCGGATCTATTTAGATTATAGTGTGTAGACATTAATGTGTTAGGTACATAATAATATATTGATGGAATTATTGATGTATAAACATCTTACGCAGCGGTATGAGGGTAAATCTCGGCAAATGGGACGGAACTGTGGGGACGGAAATGTGGGAATGTGTAAACCGATGTGACATTATAACCCGTGCGCATTGAGGAGCAAGCTAATCCAGGACGGCCGCGATTGCAACGACTCAAATGGCGCTTCTAAAAAGCTAGCCGCTAGGGCGGTATTAGATTTATATTCGCAGAGTATTTGGATCCATAGCACAGCTTATTTTTAATAGACGGTTGAATTTAAAATTAATTTTCGCTTCAAAATCTACGGCAAATTCGTCCGAAGCCACGGCTATTGTCCTAAAAAAGTCCGGAAATTTTGGATTTGTATACAATTTTGCCATTTAAAATCGTTTTTAAACGGATTTTAGAAAATAAAAAAGCATATTTTAAATTAAACGAACTTTCAAAAGTATTATTCAGATGCCCAGACGTAGAATATTGATATTCTAAAATTTAGACAATAACGATATTCTAAAATTTGCAAAATTTGGTTATTGACTTTCCCAAACCAAAGGATGCCGCCCTAAGATGACTAGCTGGTAGTGAATAAGCTGTGTCCATAGGTTGATGTTATTCCTGGTAGCATTAGATTTTCGTGTCGAATTTGTGCAGTGAATTAATGCACTCCGATTGAAGCTGCCAGTAATTATTATTATAGAATCCTAACTAATATTATAAATGCGAATGTGTTTGTTTGTTTGTTTCTTACGCTTTCACGCATAAACTACTCAACCGATCGTCATGAAATTTTGTACAGATATTTTCAAGAGTATAGTAAAGGACATAGGACACTTTTAGCTTTTACCTGCGGTTTCGCTCGTGTTGACTTTCAAGATTAGTTTTAATCTCATTTTCATTTAGGTTATATTTGTAAAAAAGTTTTGTTTTCTAGATTTTGGACATGCCTTGGATTAATTTTTGTTAGTTTTTGTTCGATGTGCCCCTGTAGCGAGCGGAGGGCCATGCGTGAAGTGTATTATTAGACATTCTAATGCAAACGTTACAAATGTAAACATTAAACAAAGCAAGTCAGGCGGTATCTGTGACGGAAATGTGTTTTGCAGGCTGTCTGTAACCGTTAGTGTAAGACGTGTTCTTTCAAACGCCAGAATGTAGGCAACCAATTCCAAACAAGTGATTGCCTACATTAAGGCGTGACGGGGCCTAAAATGACATTAGATTTTCATGTCGATGTTGACGATATAGAATATGTTTACACATCAGCGTCTCGAGCACTAGCAGACTCGTTCAGTTTTTTTTAGGTTTAGTTGTGTCTCGTTTTATTGGAACCTATTTAGTTCTACCAGTGTTTTAACGCCAGTAATACCTTGAAAAATGTAATAAGTAATAAGACTAACTGAAATTAACCGAAAGCTGATTAGACGACTAACCAAAAGAACAAAAATTAGCAAAATCAATAAAAGCACCAAAAGCAACTAAAACATATCGGAACAGATTAAAAATATTACAGTACGTTAAAACTAACCCAAAGCAACCAAATTTTGGCGGCTAACCAAAACCAACCAACAACATTAAATTTGATTATAACGTATCGGAACCAGTTGAAATTACTAAATTCATTCGAGAGTAACCGAGACTTCGAGTAACCAATACTAACCAAAAGTAGCGGAAAGCTTCAAAACGGCCTAAATCATATCAGGGTAGATTAAAAATATTAAAGTAAATTGGAACTAACCAAAACTAACCAAATTTTGGCATATAAGTTAATTTTTCGTGTTTACTACGGAAACGGTTAGAGAGCCATTTACATATTATTAGCATAAAAACAAGAATTTCAAAATCATATACAGAGTGGTAAATAAAATTAATTTAAAAAAAATTATACTTTTGTCGAAATATTTCGGTACAGAAAACGGTTCCATTACATGCTACCGACGTATAAATAAAACTTTCAAAATCATATAGAGGGCGATAAAAGAGTAATTTTTGTTTTCCGCACAGAAGGGTCGTACGACTTTCTCGATGCGAAAATCGGACTTAGCGCACCCAAAAACCCCTTTCTCGTGTAAGTATTCACGTCGAAATTTCAATTTAATATTTTTTTTCGTTTTTATTACGGAAACGGTTAAAGGGATCCATTTACATGTTACCAGCGAACAAGCAATTTTTTTTTAAATCAATACAAGGTGGTAAAAAATTATTATATTTTTAAATTCCCGTTTTTTCGATATTTCTGTGTAGAAAAACCGTACGATTTTTAAGATGCGAGAATCGAACTCGGTGTACCCAAAAACCTCTTTCTAGAGTATTCACGTCGAAATTACAGTTTTCCGAAAAAAGATTCTAACGTTTTTTTTGGTTTTTCTACAGAAACGGTTAAAGTTATCCATTTACATGTTATCAATGTACAAATAAAATTTTCATAATCATATACAAGGTGGTAACATAATTAATTTAAAAAAATCCCATTTTTTCGAAAGATTTCGGTACAGAAAAATCGTACGAATTTTTAGATTCAGAAATCGAGCTCAGCGCACCCAAAAACCCCCTCCTAAAGTATTCGTGGCCAAATCTGACGAAAGATGCTAAATTTTGATACGAAAATTATATTTTATCGAATACCTGCCTGATTTAAACTCCTATCGATGTTGGGGCAAACTGATTTGAAATATATTTTTCCATTGCGTTGTCGGAAAAATTAGGAAAATATAAAAATCACGTTTGGTCAATTAAAAAAAAAAACGACACGTCGTACGATCGAACGGCATACGGCTCGTTAAAGTACCCCATGAAAAGCATCTTTTTGCCATATACCGTTTACTTCTTCTTACGGTTTTCGAATTATATAGCAGATTTAATGAAAATTTCGGATTTTTTAAGGCATATAGGATTAATTTATATATGTGAATTTTTCCCAAAATATTTTATGAAAAAGAAATATTCGTTTTTATTGCGGAAACGGTTAAAGGGATTTATTTTGTATGTTATTAATATAAAAATAAAATTTTGAAAATCATAAACAGGGTGGTAAAAAAATTAATTAAAAAAACATCTTTTTTCAAAACTTCGATGCCGGAAAATTAAGGTTTCCCTATGCTCCAACCGCGGAACTTATCGGCGGTTCGGAGATAGGTTCCCGTCGAGGTCAGATTCGAGCTCGCGACTGTCCCTAACCCCCTAACCCAAATATCAACCCTGATAACGAAGGTCCTTATTTAGGTGCCCCTAGGAAACTTAGGAACTTTCGCCATTGATGGGTAATTTACCACTTTATCTTGTCTTTTAGGCGTTTCATTTTTATTTGTTAGTAAAGTATGTGTCTTCCTTTATTTCTACTTGGTTTCTTTATGTTTTTGTCAATAAATAAAGAATTTTAAAAATTATGTGTATTATTTTAAACTAGGTATATACTATTCACAGTCTATACCATTCACATTTATTTCATCCATAAAACATCCTACACCTACCTAATATGTTTAAAAAAAAAATGCTGTTCCTGCCAACTGCCAATATTCAAAACAGTTGAAGGTAGGCATAGGACATTATTCATGAAATAGATATATCTAAAATTTTAAGTAGAATCAAAAAATTTAAGAATAAAGTTGACATCTGCCCAGTCTTCTTGACGCACCCTGTACATTTTTCAGATCTGAAAACATACAAGGAAACAAAAGAAAATTGACGTGTTCGAGTGTTTTTCACCTAGGTGCTTGGTTTACCTGGAAAAGGTATGATTCCTGACTTTTTGACCACCTTGTATACTTTGTGCAATATGTGTTTCTTATACCGGCATCCCGTTTATTATACCTTTTAGATACCCTACCTTCAATATAAAATTGTATAAACAAAATTTATGATAAGTTAAAATAAGTATTTAATTTTTTTAAAACTCTTTAAACATAAATTTTACCTTGCTATATATAAAATATAATATACATTTTTCCTAAGTCCGTACAAAAGTTAGCCGCTGCCTATACAAACGAAGTGCGTTTTGCCGCAAGATGCGCCACTTAACGGTGTTCAAATTTACGCTTGTAGAGGTACAGTTGATAACGTTTTACGACCTTATTTTTGAAAAGAATTTTTTTTTTGGTTTACAATTTTGCTAAGGGATGTATCTAAGTTTATCTTAGACCACATTTCAATTTTTTTTCTATGAAGCACGAACTTAGGTCGTAAAAATGCCCATTTTTTTATATTTTTAGGAACTCTGCCAAAACTACACCTAACAGAAATTCAAAATTTTGTTCTAAGATAAACCTTTAGAAATGTTTTTTCTGGACATCCCATAAAGATTTTTTTAATATTGGAAAAGAAGGCTGTAATCTGTTATCAGCCGACTCACTACATTTGTGTCAGAACTCGAGCGTTACATTCCCCTTAAGTAAACCAAAGAAAATAATTGCGTGCTATTATTTTAATTTTTCGATAAATATGATGGGTATCCAATCTAATTTCTGTTAAACGGAAATTGTCCTCCTAAGTGTCAGTAATGTCAAAAATATAGATGAACATTATTTAACTACCCTTTTAATATTAGCTTCACAAAATATCATTTAACATTTAAATACTTCTATTGCTCAGTAAAAAACATTAAATAATGTAGGAGTATGTTTAATATAGAACATGAATCTATCAATTTATTCAATATTAACGCAAAATAATAGATTCCGGCAACGCGGTCCTCCAAATGAGCAGCGCGAGTTTAAAATAATATGCTATAAATTCACTAGCGATTACTACAGTGACTTTATTATAAAGTCACTGTAGCGATTACATCGAAGCAGCGCCTCTTGCGATTCATGTCTTTGCATAAGAACGATTTCTCTATGGAATGGCATCACTGCTATTTTTTTTGCCAAAATGCAGTGTTCATACAATATATTTCCAAAAAATACTATACTATCTCGCAAATCTCTGAAATTTATCAAATGCATAAAACTTCTACATAGATTTGGAAAATGTATATGAGTAGTTTCAATAGCGGGACATATTTCCAAATGTTTGAATTTTCACGACTAGTGCATTTTCGATTCACGAAAAGATATTGTTTTTTCTTTCACTATATGATAAAAAATATTTTCGTATATTCTAAAAATTATCAAGTTTATTAAAATGTTTACGCATATCTCGAGAATTTCTACGAGAAGTTTGAAAAAAGGCTTGTTTTCCCAAAATTTTCAATTTTCCGGAAAAATACACTGTCAGCGATTGAACAAAATACAATGCTAACTTTAAATAAACCACCTGATCGATGGTTAAGCCGTGTTTTTTTTTTGACGTGTTTACTTACTTCGCATCCCATAGAAAGAGAATCTTTCGCAGAATTCATTGCTGACAATAAAGAATACTGATTTCGGATATGGTAATTTCTGAAAAAAGAAAAATAAAATTAGAGTTCTATCGATCTACAGTATTCAATGCATTATTTAAAGTCTCGAAAAATATTGAATAAAGAAAAACGGTGTGTGCTTAAGATCTCACGAGATAGGTGAGTATTTTTCTGTGTTCTATAATTCGAAAGTACTTGCCACAACTCCGACGTTTAAAGCAAAATTTTCTACCATAAAATCGGCAGAAACCGCTGCTTTCTCTTGAAAAGGTCAAAATTCTCCGTCCTGGGCTATCAAATCATTTTAAATGAGATTTCAGGCAAATAAATCTACTTCCCTACCTAGCCCAATATATAGATACCTACATCTTAGCTTGCATTAACTGGGGGTAACAGATTTTTCTTTTTAAGATTATTTGGCATGGTAAGAGAAACCCGAAAGTAAGTTTGCGATCTCGAAAGCCCTGGGGAGAACTTTTGATAGGCGAAAAATCTCAAAATGTTGGCATTTTTGTCATCTTTTTGCTTATTACTCCAAAACTACACGCCCTACAGAAAATTTCACTCTTACCAAAGTTTACAGAGAAAATTCCCTGCAAAATGCGCTAGTCGAACTTATACTATCTTAATCCTTTCCCACAGGTCTTCGAAGTTTGATGAAACTTTTCAAAAAATCTTAAAATGCAGGTTCTTACTCATTTTGACTTCTATATGGTCGTTTATGCTGCCTATTCTATTTTTTTTATTAATATCCATTACATATGATCTACCAGTATACAATATGTAAAAATATAGTTTTCAGGAAAAAAAGATTAAAAAGGTAGTTTTCTTTACAAGAGAAGTGATTAACATGAAGAATAATATAGGTGTATAAGTATTAATATCTGCAATAAAAATAAATGGTTATGTATGTATTTCTAGGTAAATCACATTACTCTCATTCGTCTTGAAGGCCCAGGAAATCCTCGGAAAATTCGTCTTCCACCTCTTCAGCTTCTGTATTTTCTTCATCCTCTTCTAGTTCTGCCTTGTTCTCCACATCTCCCGCTTCAGTGACATCTAGGTCAACGCAAGTCAACGTCCTCCTTGACTTCAATGGGTGGCGTTGAAGCAAGAAGTGCCCAAACAATTTTTACAATCTGCGGTGCACATCAGGCCAGATTTTCGGCAGATGCACGCACTAGTGCACCCTTTTTGCAGCTGCAGAATAACAATGTTGGGGTTTGGAACCTTCGGCAACTACACAATGTTGCACTAAAACGGAGTTTTATCCACAATACCGAAACAGAATTATTGCACTCGACGCGCGTTTCGCTAACCATGTTAGCATCATCAGGAGATGATTAAAACTAAATTTAAAACTCTACCTAACTCGCTTTTATACTAAATGTTTGCTTAATCAAGCGGAACCAAAGGGACCAATCCTGGAATCCCACTAGTCACGCTCGATCAACCAATACAATGGACTATACGAAATAGGCCCTCTATCTCTATTTAAACTATTTTTACATTTAATAATTTCCATACTTTCATATGCGTCTAATAATTTCCTATCAGTTATATTATGAATTAATTTTAAATTATTAATTGTTATTCTATGATTATTATCAAAAGCATGCTCGGCAACACTTGATTTTTCTGTTCTACCATACTTTAAATCCTTTAAACATCTTCCTGACTCTACTAAAGGATTTGTTAGAGAAGCATGCAGGAATCGGATCTCAAAAAATGTAATTAATAATAATGTTAATTCTCGTCCTGGAAAAGGAAAAAATACAATCAAGAGATTAAAGAAGAAAGATGTTTTCTACCTAAAAGCTGACAAAGGTAATAAGGTTGTTATTTTAGACAAAAGCGAATATTTTCAACGAGTTGTTAATTTAATAGAATCCGGGCCTTATAACAAAATCTCAAGGAATCCGTTATCTAACATGGTAACACAAGTTAAAAACACTTTGAAGAAATGTAACAACCTTATTACTGATCAAATTAAATACAAATTATCTGTGAGCAATCCTACTATGCCGAAACTATATTGTCTTCCCAAGATTCATAAACCTGGGAAGGCAATGCGTCCCATAGTCTCGGCAATAGGATCGCCAACTTGTAATATATCCAAGTGGCTAGCAAACCAGTTTGAAAATTTACCTATAAAACAACAGAATTCAGGAGTACTAAATTCCTTAGATTTCATAAACAAAATTAAAGGTACGAACCTTAAGGAAGGTGAAATTTTAATCTCGTTTGATGTTTGCTCATTGTTCCCTAGTGTACCAATCCCACAGACCTTGCAATACCTTGGTGAATTACTTGAGATGAACAGTTTTGATAACGAAATCAAACAAGAATATTTAACTTTAACCAAACTTTGCATGGATCAAAATTATTTTCAATATAAAAATAACTATTACCAACAACTTGAAGGCACGGCAATGGGCAACTGTTTATCGCCGTTCTTAGCTAACCTTTCCATGAGTAAATTTGAAAATGAAATCAGTCAAGAGTTCGAATATTTTCCAAGGGTATGGTACAGGTATGTGGATGACATTTTCGCGATTTTCGACACAAAAACCGCTAATATCGAAGATTTTGTAACCAACCTAAACAACCGTTTCCCCACCATTAAATTTACTTATGAAGTCGAGAACAATGGCAAACTTCCATTTTTGGATACTTTAGTAATAAGGAACGATAATAACACACTAGAATTTGATATTTATAGAAAAAGTACTGCCACTAACCGATATATTCCTAATGACTCCATCCACTGCGACCAACACAAAATGGCCAGCTTTCATTTTTTGGTACACCGTATGGTTAACTTTCCTCTCAGCAGAGAAAGATTTAATAATAAAAAGGAGACAATTAGGAATATAGCGAAAGTTAATGGTTTCAATACTAACTTAATAAATAGACTAATTAATAGGCATTTGTTTAGAAAGGCCATTCGTGATTCCACTTCTTTCGTCAATCAGGATGACAATACAAAATATGTCTCGATACCATATAATCCTCAGTATACTAGAGGACTTCAAAAAGTAGTTAAGGAAGTAGGTTTAAAATTAGCATACCAAACTCAGTTCAACATTAAGAAATTATTAGGGGGTCCAAAGGACAAAATTGAAATATTAGAAAGAAGTGGAATATATGAAATTGGATGCATGGATTGTAACCAAAAGTATGTTGGGCAAACTAGAAGATCTATACACACGAGATTCAAGGAACACATAGCTCATTTAAAGTATGGTAGAACAGAAAAATCAAGTGTTGCCGAGCATGCTTTTGATAATAATCATAGAATAACAATTAATAATTTAAAATTAATTCATAATATAACTGATAGGTGATTATTAGACGCATATGAAAGTATGGAAATTATTAAATGTAAAAATAGTTTAAATAGAGATAGAGGGCCTATTCCGTATAGTCCATTATATTGGTTGATCGAGGGTGACTAGTGGGATTCCAGGATTGGTCCCTTTGGTTCCGCTTGATTAAGCAAACATTTAGTATAAAAGCGAGTTAGGTAGAGTTTTAAATTTAGTTTTAATCATCTCCTGATGATGCTAACATGGTTAGCGAAACGCGCGTCGGGTGCAATAATTCTGTTTCGGTATTGTGGATAAAACTCCGTTTTAGTGCAGAATAACAGTTGAAGCAATGGCTGGGGTGCCGGTTCCTTTTTCATTAGAATGGGGTGAGACCGAGGCTATCTCGTTTCCACCATATTAATCCTTTCCCACATGTCTTTGATGTTGGATAAGAAGAAATGAAAAACTGCTATATACCCTGCTAATAGCAGCAATATCACAGGTAACGACTACCTTCAGCTTCATAGAATTTTATAAGCATGACGCGATTACGAAATAGTCCATAGACCGTAAGGCACGATCCCACATGCTACCTTCGCCTGTTCATCTTATGAGGTAATACGAATATCGACCGTATGACCGTTTGCTCTTTCGTCTATATCGCGTCCTGCAGCCAACGTTAATCTTACGGTATTATGCTATTATCGACTTTATATATGTTCTATCTGCTTGAAATACTTTACCTGTGTCAAGAGACAATAAGGATCACAAATAATGGTTGTGTTTGATGGCTACCCAAGTGTTCCGAAAGAGCGAGGTACGAAAAACTCAGAAAGAGTTCGTCGTTCCAAAATAAATACGTCAGCCGGTGTCATGTTCGATGAGAGAACACTCCCTGCTATTTCCCAAAGGAAGTTCTTGGGAATGAATCGAACTCAAGTGTTAAAAAATGTTTCTAAAACGGCTAAATCCAAGTGAGAGGCAGCAAATCACGCCGATATAAATACAGCTCTTTCACAGTCGACCAGTTTTGATACTGTTGTTATTGTAAGTGAGGATGTTGATGTACTCGTTGTGCTGTCCGGGCTTCCTAATTCGAACAAAAATAATGCATATCTACTCAAGCCAGGAAGGAGAGGCAAATGTGACACATATTTCTCTACCTCATCGTATCAGTCAGTATCAGTCTGATGTGGACTACAGTCTGTAAGCATTTTTCGGGCACTTCTTGCTTCGAGGATGTCACTGAAGCGGGAGATGTGGAGAACGAGGAAGGACTAGAAGAGGAAGAATAAAATACAGAAGCTGGAGAGGTGGAAGACGAGCTTTCGGAGAATGAAAAGCCTCAACCTGGGCCTTCAAAACGAATGAGAGTAATGTGAATTACATAGAGATACAATATCTTTTATTATTATTGTAGATGTTAATACTTATATACCTATATTATTCTTCATGCTAATCACTTCTCTTGTCCATAAAACTACCTTTTTTCCATCTTTTTTCCTGAAAACCTCAAAATTATATTTTTACATCTTATATACTGGTACAACATAAGTAATGGTTATCAATAATAAAAAAAAGAATATGCACCATAAACGATCATGTAGAAGTCAAAATGAGCAAGAACCTGCATTTTAAGATTTTTTTAAAAATTTCATCAAACTTCGAAGATCTGTGGGAAATGATTAAGACGATAGTTTTACCAGTACATTTTGTAGGGAAGAGTGAAATTTTCTGTAGTGCGTGTAGTTTTTGAGTAATAAGCAAAAATCTGAAAAAAGTGCCAAAATTCCGAGGTTTTTCGCCCATCAAAAGTTCTCCCCAGGGCTTTCGAGGTCGCAAACTTAGTTTCAGGCTCCTTTCACCATAACAAATAATCCTAAAAAGAAAATATTTTACCCCCAATCAAAGCCTACCCATATACTGGGGTAACTACAAAGACTATAGCATCAATATGCTAAAAGTAACATTTTATCTCGAAATCTGCCATAAAATCCATCACTGCCTCTAATCACTAAAAATATTCACATTTTCCGATCCTGAACAATTTTTTCGGCTTCAAACCGTTTTCAATGAGATTTTAGGCAATTAAATGTATATACATCTAGATATATGAACGATTTTCTGCAATTCAACCTCGATCTCGATCGATTTTTAAAATAGCAATGCGTTGGCTATACGGGCACGCACGCTTAAGTAGATTTTAAAACTGAACATCAAAAATATCACCAATTTTCAATCGGATCGATGTTATTTTTTGTTATGTTCTGCTGCTCATATATTTCCTATTTAACGTGTGAAACTTTGGTTGCTCCAGATCATTCGATTTTCCTGCAATAAAATATTAACTGGTGATGTATCGTGCATGTCCGAACTCGAAATGGCGAGGCGTTCAAATTCAAAAGGCATCATCATTTTCAAATTGTCTTCTAGTACAGTTTGGCGCAGATTCTCGGGCTAAGTTCCTAATCGTCTTTTCTAAAAGAAAATGCTTTTCGAGGAAACAAAATAAAAAAACCTTTTTTTTTGGACCTAGAAATCGATGTTTTTAAGTTTTTCCCGTTTTGCCAACATTTTCGAAACCGAGAAGCATTTAGATCGTTTTTCTTTTAAAAATTCCCTATCAAACGAATCAAAAGGACCGCTTTGATAAACATTTAATACACCCAAAAAATAGTCGCCATTTTCTGATCCTCGGCAATTTCAATACAGTTCGGAAGACCGTCAAAAGGTATGTCCAGAAAATTTCACTCCGGCCGTTGCGTTGTCGAGAAAAATGAGAATGAAACAATAGGTTTATGATAACTGAAATCGGTCCGCTGACTATTTCTCTTTATGGCTTGGCTAAAGTCGACGCCGACATTACCCGATTGACCATTAAATAGTCGAGCGTAGACAACGTTGAGCGTTACATGCGTAGACACCTTAGTCTTATTTATTGCCGAGAAAGAGGTGTGCTGAATGCAACTAAAGACTTTTTTTTACATCAAAAAGCAAGAATCAACATTCATTTACATTAAAATTTCTTGTATGCAATACGAAAAAGTGAGAACAATTCTACTTAGTTTTTATAAAGAAACTAATTCTGCAGTCAAGAGAAAGATCACTTGTTAAATATGACACATAATAAACGTCCATATTTGGGGGTTATAGTAATAGTGGTTAAGAAAATGAAGTTACGTACAGTATCTAGAAACCGGTAAACTTGACAATAATGTGAGTGCCATTTGCAAATCGCAAATCTCGTTTTTCTGCTCCCTACTTGGTAAGTACTCCATTATGAAACTGATTCGGGGGAGGTAAGTGCGTTTTATCACCTCAGGGAGGCAAGTAAATATTTATCTCCCTGGGGAGGTAAGTTAAATAGACTACAAAATGTATTCTCAGAATTCAACTTTTTATTTTAAATTAATATTATTTAGAGTACTATTTGATAAGCTGCAGTTTAAAGAATTTAGGGAAACCTCTTGTAACTGCTTGGACACTTCAACTGTTGCGCTTATATTATCAATAATTCTCGTTACAGAGCTTAAATTCGAATCGCTGTTATTTTGTTATAAATAATTTTGTAGGCCACCTCGTTTTTGTGTCAAGGCAATCAGCAACACAACCTTCAGCAACCGTTTCCGACTTCTAGTGCCCATGTATTTTAAAAGCTAGAACACTGGCCCCAGTATTAGCTAATAAGGTGGCAGATGCTCTTCTGCATGACTGGCCGGTGAATAATGTGGCAGGCGCTGAAGCTGAAGCTGTTTTTGTGGAAATAGAAAGTGTTCTTTCCCACAGGCTAGTTTGCTTTCCTGCTACCTAAAAAAAAAACATTGATGGGGCCTTTTAATCAAGGACCTTATTTTGATATGTCTTTCAAAAAATTTCAAATAGCTGATGGTACTGTCCTTGTCTGTAGTGATGGTGATACTTATAGAGGTATGTTTTTTGAATCAAGTATATTGATTATAAATAAATTTTTAATTTCCTGGATATTTTCCACTCTCAGGCTGCATAATTCTTGTGAGCGGCATGCTTCAGCAAAAATTACTACCTTCATTAAGAAAAAACTTCTATGGTTGGCTTCTGTCAAGAATGTATCCATTTCTTCTCGCGTGAAAACTTGACTTTTTTGAGTTATAACAATCATAACTCCTCTTTAAAAACCTCCCTGGTAGGTACTTTTCAAAGACTGTATAAGTTCTTATTATGGTATACTTAACCGGATATCTATAAGAAGTTATTGTAGTATACTTTGTAGTACCTAGTATACTTTTGTGTATATTTCATATTATTATAAGATAAGGCCACGAGTAAAGAAAGCTATTTAAAAGCCAACACAAAAAACTTATCAATAATCAATACGTCCTTTATTTAACCAAAACCATATTATTGTTTATTTATCCTTTTATATATAGATAATAAAATTAATTAATATTAAAATGTAAATAACCAAATACGAGGTCAGTTACATCGGTACAGCGTATTAAATTCATATCAGAACCGTTTCATTATTATTGCATAAAATCCGCAAATCTTAATAATAACAAACTTTAGAGAAATAATTGAATTGCGATCAAGGCTAAACCGCTTTCTCTCTGAATTTGTTGCGAAATGAATAGAATATATTAAAATAATTGGTGTTTCTCCAATTATAAAAATAGGACATTCTGAAAGTGTTTAAAAAGAAATCAATAAAATAAGTACCAGAGCTATAGCATACAGTATGTCTGCGGATGGAGTATAAATGAGGACAAATTAACCAAAAAGTGAGAGATACTAAAAAAAGTCATGCTTGATAAAAGTTTTTGCTTGTTTAGAAAATACGAATCACCATGAAGTACTTCAATATTGCTGTACAGGGTGAGTAAAAATACATATTTTGTGTAAGAGTAAACAAACTTTATTTTGAATTGCCTCTGAGTAGAAATTGAATATAAGAGGAGACAAAATGCATCATTGTCGTACTCCTCGGAGAATTTTCACTTATTCTGTTTTTTTTATGATTGATTTAACATATGGAGATTGAATCCAGTACAAGTTTTTGATTTTGCGCAAATCTTTGCCGTCAATTCCACTATTTTTTTGGACTTGTTTCATTTTGTTATGTTGAACTTTATCAAGTCCCTTTTGATAATCTATGAAACATGCAAATATCATACATTAGGATCCCAGCAACGTTAGAAAAGGACTTGAAACTGAATAACGCGTCTCTTGTTCCGAGACCTTTCATAAAGTCATGTTCTTCGCGAATTATCTACACTTTCCGGTGTACCTATGATTTTAAAAACAGTTTCAGTAGGTGGCTCATGAGGTTTTTGTTCGGTAGTCACTGCACTTTGTGGCTCCTTACTTTTAAGGTAAGGCTTAAAAATACTGACCTCAGCCTTCTCTTAGTATTTTTCCACTATTGTATATCTCGTTAGATATAATACTAAATTCTTACTTGAAATCTTCATCAACGACTTTGAGGACGTCAGACTGGCCCAGGAGTATTTCCATCTAGAATTAATAGGTAGTCTCAACTTTGTCCAATGGAATATTCGCACCTGCTGGGCTGTCCGCTACTTGTTGTTCTGCTTTTTGGTCTGACAGAAGTTCCTCCACATAGATAATTTGAATTTTATTTCTAATATTTTTATTTTAATGCCATGTTTTGTATTTCACTATTGAAAATAAATATTTGTTTAAATATGCCAGTTACACTTGTGAATTGTCTAAAATGTCATCTGATGTCTGAGTTGTTTATGCGATTTTCTAAGAACTGTCAATTTTCTTAGAACCAAATTTAGATCTAGATTGTTTGATGCTCTATGTACAGGGCGGCGCATTTTGGATGCATTTACGGGGTTTCTCGGTAATTAGTAAAGATATATAGTATAGTAATTTTTTGTTAAACAAAAGATACCGTAAACACAAATTTCCTAGGCTTCTTCGTTTTTGAGCTACAGGGCGATTTTAAGAATGTTGTATTTTCGGGCACCCCTCGTATCTCAGCTACCTGATAACTTACAGAAAGATAAAAACGGATGCCTATAGTACTTTTTACGTAGAATTCAGTGGCGTGCCCGAAATTTTTGCCAGAGATACTGTTTTTGAGATATGACCCAAACATAGAATTTTTTAAAAGGAACACCCTGTATTTTTCCGTCATTAAATTGCTTTATTTTTTCCCACAAAAACGATATATAATACTTATCATTTTCTATTTTTGGAAATGGTAATAATTTTAAAAAATGGCGAATTTAATGTTATATTCTTTTAGTTGGCTATGAATTTTATTTAAAAATTCGAAACAATACACTATACACTTTATTTTACTGATTGAAAAAATAACATATCAAGAACTAGTTAGTTAAATAAAATTAATTATTTTTATTTAAATTTAATAGTCGATAAAGAAACAAAAATCAAGAATTACTTGAATTTAATTAATTATTGATTATAGTTATATTAAGTACCAATATTAGGTATAACAAAAACAACATTCGGTTACCTCTTATTTTCAAAGTGCAAGCCATTATTTTCTAGACACTGCCTACAACGTTTTTCGACACTTCGCAATGTATTATATAAATGCAATCACGTTACATTCCTTAAAATATTCCTAAACGCTATTACTTTTAACTCTATATATTTGATTTTTTATAAAACCCCAGAAGAAAAAATCTAAAGGCGTCAAATCAGGTGACCGAGGTGGCCACCTAACAGGACCACTGGTGCCTATCCACTTATTATGAAAATATCTGTTTAGAAGATCACCCACTCTCCTTGCATTGTGGCTTGGTGCTCCATCTTGTTGGAAGTAAACGTCATTGATGTCTTGGGTTTCTTCCAAAATATTTTCTTGTAAAATGTCTATATATCGATTCGATGTGAGATTACCATCACACACAATATAACAGAAGATTCTGCAGTTATACAGAGCACACCAAACGTTAAAACCAAATTTCCCTTGAACTACTGTGTCAACTGTAATGTGTCGATTGCGACTTGCCCAATAAAGATTATTATGGCGATTAAATATTCCTTGGCTGGAAATATGAGCTTCATCCGACCATATAATTTTTTTAATAAACATATTGTCTTCCCCAGCTTTTCTCAAATACCAATTACAAAATATTATTCGCCGTTCGGCATCACCCGGCTGCAAAAGCTGAACTTTTGTATAATGGTACTGTCGATACTTGTGTTGTCGCAATATTTTCTTAATTTTTTTCCGATTTACTCCAATATTATTTCTAATCTCTCTTGAAGAGGCATGCGGATTAGCTACAACATATGCAACGGTGTTATTCTCTTCTATTTCCTTGTTTTCTTTGTGGTAGCAAGCAATTTAATGACGGAAAAAAATACAGGGTGTTCCATTTCAAAAATTATATGTTTAGGTCATATCTCAAAAACAGTATCTCTGGCAAAAGTTTCGGGCACGCCACTGAATTTTACGTAAAAAGTACTATAGGCTTCCGTTTTTATCTTTCTGTAAGTTATCAGGTAGCTGAGATACGAGGGGTGCCCGAAAATACAACATTTTTAAAATCGCCCTGTAGCTCAAAAACGAAGAAGCCTAAGAAAATTGTGTTTACGGTATCTTTTGTTTAACAAAAAATTAGCCCGGTGTCGCGAAAACCGCATCCTTCTATCTTTACTAATTACCGAGAAACCCCGTAAATGCATCCAAAATGCGCCACCCTGTACAGGGTTATCCAACGAGGACTAGACAAGGCGATTTTTGGACTTTCCCTGTACTTTAATAAAAAAAACTGAAATAGCCATCTGATGTAATTTTCTCCCGTGAATTCGGATATGTTCAGCAAAAACACAATTGAACATCAAATAAAAGTGCTACACAGATAAAAATACACGATTGGAGACAAAAAAATTATGCTTTTAGTTATTTTTCTCTTCTAGGAAAGAAAAATCCTTCAGTCATTGTTTCTTTTTTAACAGATTTTTCATTCTTTTGGTTCTAAATGCTTTTGAGAGAACATCATTGACATTGTCTCCAGTTTACACTTCCTCAAAATCATAAGTCTTTGACACAAGTTCTCAAAGGGTTCGGTTGTCATTCTCTACCGACGCGATCCCCTCCATGCCTGAGCTCGTGGACATCCGAGGTTAACCGAAAACACGCTTGCCAGCACGATTGCATGTTGCATCATCAGTCTAGGTCGGCGGTCGGCGTTGTTTACGCATCTCCAGTATGTCTGCGTCGTTAGTATCGATTTAAACCTCCATAATTTTTGTGTTCTGTTGCCTGTTCTGGTTCTGCATTTAGTTCTAGACTAGGATGAGTGAATTGGGCGATTTTGAGAGCCTACTTGAAAAGTGGCGTCTAGGCCACATGCTAGAAACATTTCGACGTAAGCACCTAAATTGATATACCGTAGGTTAATTAGCTTTAGAGTGTATTTATCCCTTGAAAATCTAATAATTAGACATGAATGCAGACAAAAGACAATAATGCCATAAACGCCGGCACATTGTTTTAATTCCGCAACCTGAAGATATCTGTTTCTTCTTGGTACCTATAATACATACATATATTTGAAAACAATAACAATAAAACGTGTAACTATTTCGGCATTCGTTGAGGTGGCGTGGTGCGTTATGGCGTGCCTTCTCTTTCATCTCGAAACTTCTTCCTACCTACATCCGCATGACAAAATTCATTCTCTTGTGTCAACGTCGCGAGGATATTTACGTGAAAATTCATTTATTACGCTCCAAGGCGTTAGCTATTTGATATTAGTAAATATCACTTGTTTTAAAGTCTGCTGTTTTTAAACTAAAAGCAGCCAAATAATACAGGGCGTCAATTTGAAAAGTTTCAATACGAATATCTCGCAAACTAGGAGTTTATAAAAGGCGATTTGGCACGAATGCTATGCAGATAGGGGGAACTAGAACCATCCTACTTTAGTAAAGTGGTGAATTGGTTATTTAAATTTGATCTGGAAAATGTTTCAAAATTGCACACCTGGATTCTAAAAACATTTTGTGTGCGATCTTAATAGATGATTTTTGTATATTTTTTAGATGTAACTTAAGATGCCAAAGATAGTCATATTTGGCTTACAGGAAACCATCAGGAGCTACTGGATGACGTGTTGGAACATTGGAAAAAGTCTCTGCCTGTAAGGAAAATCTCTGGCTATGCAACGATCAAGGAATTTTTAGTGGCCTGGCTAAATGCTGATTTTTATAAGACTTATGGTTTTGCTAGTAGCACATAGGTACTTATCCCTTGGGGTTAGTCTTACATCATTTTATTTCATTATTTTTGTACTGATGTGATTATTTTGTACCTTAATCACCAATATCACTATTATTTGTTTAATAATAGCAATATTTCATATCTTATATCTCTACAAGAGGTTGTTATGTAATTAAATTTAAATTTTTAATTAGATTTTTACCAATTCAATTTTTTTTACCTTTACACATTAGAATTTTATCTAACAACATTTGAAAACCAGCAATGGATTTATGTTAAGGAGTATCACTATTCACTATTTAAAGAAAATTTAAAGATAATTGTTTCACTTGAGAACGCAATATTTGAAAACAAAAATACAGCGTAATCATAAGATTTTAGATTGAACACTTGCTGGTTTTATAACAAAAGCCCTTTATTTTAGGACAATAATAATGGGCATTTTATTTTGAAGCGCATAATTTTAAATAAACTCTTGATGAGTTTGAACAAAAATCATTATTTATTTTGGCAAATTTAAAGATTCTTGCTGTAAGATCATATGAATTTGGACTAAAAAAAACATGGCATTTCCCTCAAGGCAACATTAATAATTCTTGCCTTAAATTAATATAACTAACTAACAAAGAAAGTTAGGTATTTGTCTCAAAGTTTTTTAAATATTGACCCAAAATATCCATGCATTTCGCCCATTTCAAATGCTGGGCGCCCTTGAGGCAAAGCTAAATTCCTTCAAACCAAGGAATCCTTTTTATCTGTGTAGGGGTCACTTTGATATTTTTTTAAATGTGCTTATCCGATTTCTCATATAAATTTTGATCTAAAATGATGGATTTTTAGTTCAAAAACGCCTTTTTTCTTCAGTTTTAAATTCGGAAAATGTTCGTCTACCGTACGATTAATACCTGATAGATGGATACCCGTTTCACCTGTTCAAACTTTAACTTGCTTAAAAGCGGCCGTCATCGTCATTCGCCAGTCAGACCAAATAATCAACTTTCAAATTTCTATACTATATTTTTCACGAATTAGTTACAAATAATGAAATATTCTTTAGAAGAACGACTAAGCGTAATAAAATTATATTACAAAAGTGAAGAGAATGCTCGACAAACACAAAGAACATTTTTTGAGAATTTCCAGAGACACATTTCAGTAGATACAATCTTCAGAATCAAGACCCTATTTGAAGAAAGCAAGACTTTGAAAGATAAGCCAAGAAAGATGAAAAGACAGAATAGAAGGAATCGAGCCATTGTTCATTATTTTACTATAAATCCGAAGAGTTCTATTCCGCAAGCGGTACGAGAAGTAAGGTATGGTCCAGGACTCCGGAGAGTAACCTATGGAACAGTTCACAGAACTTTAAAAAAATGTGGCCTAAAACCATATTGCATCCTTCCCGTTCAATATTTAACACAACATCAAAAATAACTTCGATTTCGATTTGTTGCTTCAATGCTGATGGGAGAGCAAGACGAAGATTATAATTTATATAAAAAAATTCTATGGACTGACGAAGCGTCATTTACAACATCGGGGGTATACAATCGAAAAAATACAGGATACTGAGCAGCAGTTAACCCCCATATATATGAAATGATAAAGTTTCAAGGTAGGAGCTCACTTAATGTTTGGTGTGGGATGTTAGAAAATCGAATCATTGGACCACTATTTTATCGTGGCTCTTTAACAGGCCAAATATACCTTCAGTTTCTTCAAAAGGATATCGAGGATTTCTTGAAACGATTGCCATTGCAAGTCTACAACAATATCATTTGGCAGCAGGATGGTGCTCCGCCTCATGCAGTTCGAGAAGTGATAACATACTTAAATGAGCATTACAATCAGTGGATTGGCCGTAACGGAACAATTCATTGGCCACCAAATAGCCCCGATACCACGCCAATGGATACATTTTTATCGGGTCATTTAAAAAATGTAGTTTATCAACGACCGAATAGAAGGCTCGAGGATATTCAGCAAAAAAATTATAAATGAAATTAATAGACTTAACCAGGACCAAAATATTGTAAGAGATTCCTTGGAGAGACTGAAAAGGGGGCTTCGGTCGTGTTTTGAAAATAATGGAGGACTAGGACAAATCGAACAATTATATTATTGAGATTAAAGTTATTAAGTTAGTTTATAGGTTTTTCTAATATGTCATACTGTTTTTATACGTAAAAAATAATAGATTTGCAAAAAACTACCATTATTTGTAACTAATTCGTGAAAAATATAGTATAGAAATTTGAAAGTTGATTATTTGGTCTGACTGATGGCCGCTTTAAAGCAGGTTAAAGGTTAAACAGGTGAAACGGGTATCCATCTATCAGGTATTAATCGTACGGTAGACGAACATTTTTTCCGAATTTAAAACTGAAGAAAAAAGATGTTTTTGAATTAAAAATCCATCATTTTAGATGAAAATTTATATGAGAAATCGGTTAAGCACATTAAAAATATGGCATCCCATTTAAAACAAATATCAAAGTGACCTCTAGCAATATTATTTGATGTTCAATTGTTTTTTGCTGAACCTATCCGAATTCGCGGGAGAAAATTACATAAGATGGCTATTTCAGTTTTTCTTTTATAAAAGTACAGAAAAAGTCAAAAAATCGCCTTGTCTAGTCCCCGTTGGATAACCCTGTACCATTGTTTTTGGACCACCCTAAATATCTACAGATGAGTCTCTAAGCCTAAATTTACTACTCTCTCTCCCATAATTAAATTCCTGTTTAAATTGCTGTTTGTTTTCGATCATGGGTAGATAATCGCTTAAAGCAAATCCTTTAAATTCCACAACCGGTTGGTGACTGAGTATCTAATTAAAATGCAAAAAACGTTCAAGAACGTTTTAACCTGTATACAGTAATATTTTAAAATCGTTTCCATTCCGAATATTTTAAAGTGCAATACAATAATGCGCCTATTTGATAGTAAAAAAATAAAGGTAGTTAATTTTAAAAGTCTAGATCTTAGCAATAAAAAAACATTATTATGGGATATCAACTTGCAGGTGTATCAACTTCAAAATATTATATGGAATGACAATTTGTTTTCACATTTTTCGACGAATATACATTTCGAAGATATCATAATAATTTCGATACATCTGACTTAAGAGGTTTTCAAATTGCATATATTTAAATTTCTTTAAAATTACCTGGTGATTGGATTTACCAATATTGTGGTTTTATTATGAGTTGTGGAATTTTTTTTCTATACAGCAGAAAAAAATTTCTCCATAAGATTACTGTCGTTTTCTTTTCCAGCTGTAGTTCAGATTGGGCCAAATGATAGTCGGGAAGCGTCAAATGTAATTCAGATTAGCGAAGAGAATTTCAGGAAAGGTAAAATGTATTTCAGCATAGTCAATCAAGACTCAGAAAGTTTCATATGTAGTTCAGATTAGTGAATTGAATATCAGAAAAGATAACATTTATTTCAGAATAAGGATATATAAAGTATAATGTATTGTGTAAAATGTATTTCAGAAATTAATCTAGGGTAAAGTCGGGTATATTGTAACGTTTTGTCGACGACGTTGCACTCGAAACGCTGTAGGTTGTAGTTTTCGGGAAAGCCGTTACTCGAAAGTCCCTTTCAGAGCGAGGCAGTCCTCCAGACAAAGGAGTCCCGTATGTTGATGCACAGCTTGTGTATAGTCTGACGGGTGTTTCTGTTTGGCACAACTCTGGGCGGAATCATAAGTACCAGCAAGTTCGAACACCTTCCGCAGTAGTATCAATAGTAAAGAGATAGGTCCGCCATTTTTCTTCGATGTTTAAGTCTATCAAGGTCTTTAGACAACTCTGGGTCCTCCACAAGACAGACTGCTCTCCTCTGTATGAAGTCCAATATCTTGAGCAAGTGTTTGGGTGCCGAGCTCCATACATGGGAACAGTATTCCATATATCGTCTTATCTGGGCCTTATAGAACAGTAAGATCTGATGAGGTGTATACAACTTTTTTGCTCTATACAGTGCTCCTGGATTTTGTGCTGCTGCCTTGGCGAGTTTGGTGACATGATTACGCCAAGACATACGTTGATGCCCAGCAAGCTTATGGATGAGGCCAGAGTCAGTGTTTGTCCTGTCATTGATAAGTCAAGTCTTGCGGTGTTTGTGTTTTTTGAGAAGACAGCTGCTTGAGCCTTTCCTGCATTAAACTGGACATTATTTTCCTCACCCCATTCCACGATGGGTTCATATCCTTATTGATGACAGCCACTTGAGATTTTCAAGCAACGGTCATTGGAGTTCCCGACATGAATGAGGATATAAGAGAGCTGTCGTCTGTAGAGCTGTAGATATAATTGTTTGTCGGCTCTAAGAGATCTTTGATATAGAGCAGACATCTTTATATTCCTACGGCACTATGCTATATTAGCCGCTTCTGATTGGTAGGTTAACGTCACTTTCACTTTATCTACGGTCCAGTGAATTTAATCCAACAGGGCTAGTAGTGCAGTGGTCAGATTCTGCGTTTGAGATACGGACGGTCCGCGTTCAGTTCCCGTCGGCCAATAATATAGCATAGTGCCGTAAGGCCGTAAAGGATCTTATTATTCCTCCTGTAAAAATGTAAATTTGTGTTTATCTAAAAAACGTGCTTACACGTAAGTCTTTACAATCTAAAATAAGCTTTTTTTGTCAAAATGATCACTTTTTTGTAGTTGGGATGACACTTTTCGTACTTATCGGTTATTTTACCAGATTTTAGAGGAGTAAAACTTAACTTACCCCACATTCTTTAAAGAAATAAAACAACTTGTGTCTTGTGTCAATCATGTCGGTTCGGTAATTTGTAAAACCACATGCTTGGTTAAATTGAACCGGTACAATTTATCAAACTCATGTTTCATTTTTAGTCATGAATGACAAGGATATCAAATACCGCCAGTGGTCCGAGCCAAGATATGAAAATAGCAATAAGAAAGTATAAAATTGCGAAATTTGGACTAAATGAGATCTGCAAACGATACAAAATTCCTAAGCCAACTTATAAGAGGCACACTACTGGGTGCAAATTTGAAGGCAAGGGAAGAAATTAAACTGGGGCGGTTAACCGTAGTTCAGTGCAGAAATCGAGCAGAATATAGAAAATTAAATTCTGAAAATGGAGGAATGTTTTTATGGCCTTACCATCAAAGACATCTAAAAAGCGACCTTCCAGTTTGCAGAAAAAAAATGATGGGGAAGCAATATTTTATAATTTTATGAAAGGCATCCAAAACTATATTTGAGGCAACCAGAATCAATATCACTGGCGAGGTGCAAAGGCTTTAACAGGCAGAATCTTAATCCAATTTAAAATATTTTTGAGAATATGCTTGATGAATATAATATAGACGCGACAAGGACTTTTAATGCAGAATAATACCGTTTCTTTACAGTTCAGGAGAAAAGCCAAAAGATAATTTCTAAGAAAGGAAAAGAAAATGTTGGAACAGTGGCCAGGGGTGAACGAGGCGATAATACCACGTTGGTAGTTTGATCTAGTGCAGCGAGATACTTTGTAGCGCCTATGATAGTTTTTAAAAGAAAACGAATGACGGTCAAACTTGCAGAAGATGCTCCACCAGGTTGCTGGTGACACGAGACACATGAACACTGAGTTATTCGTCATATAGTTACGTAGATTTATTGAAGTAGTGCAACGCATGCCAACCGACGAACATAAAGGAATTTTAGTCCTGGATGGGCATACAACGCACTCTAAGAACCTGGAGGCAATTAACTTGGCTCGAGAACACGGCATCATTCTTCTACAATTACTAGGACATATCAACCATCACCTCCAGCCATTGGACATTGCAATATTCAAGCCAATGGACATATATTACAATCACGCAGTTGAAAGGTGGATGCGAGAACATCCGAGATTACCAGTGACTCAACATTAATTTGCCAAACTTCTAGGAGAGGCATATGGAAAAGCTGCTACCATTGGCTTTGCAATAATTGGATTTTCTAAATGCTGCGTATGGCCAGTAAGCAGGCATGTTTTTACTGATGTTGATTTTGTTGGAAGTAATGCTTTACTCAATAATACACCTCAGTTACCACCAGAAGCAAATAAACTCCGTAACGAACAGGCTGATGATGATTCTTCTAATGATGATGTTTCCATTTCTAAGTTAATTTCAAAAGGCAGTCCTCTAAATACTTAGTTGCTTGCCAGGACCTAACGGATCGGTTGATGAACGACAAGAGTTCCCAACATGATACAGTGGTTGTAACCATGGAAAGTTTTGTAGAAATTCCTTTGAAGAACTTAGTTGCTTGCCAGATTCTAGCGCATTCGAAAACAAAAAACGCCTAAAAATCACGCCATAAAGGAGATAAAGCAAAATCTGCAATAAAGAGAGCAATAGGATCAGACTTGCCTACAGATTTAAAAAGTAAAACAACAGCCAAAAACAAAAGAAAAACTCCCCTCCCCTAATTAAAGTGACTAATACAAAGGCTGATGACTGGTATTGCGTCCCTTGTCAGGAATGTCTTGTAGAGGACATGGTCACGTGCACCCAATGCCAAAATTGGGTGCACGAAAGCTGTGCTTCGTTTCCAAATCGACTGATGAATATTTTTATTTATTTATTAGGAGGAGATTTTGTTTTACTCATATGTTCCATATTATGTGTAATATTTGTGTTTACATTAAATAAATACAAAGCTTTATTCATTAGGATATTTGGTTTTGCTCATCTGTTCCGATGACACCGGAAATCTAATGCGTTTTGGTATGGTACAATTTACCGAATCGCGTGGTAAAATTTAGCGAACTGGCTGGGTAAATTGTAGCATTTGCAACATTTTTTTTTAAAGCTTATTATTCTATACTTCTAGTATTTACCAAAGTTTTTCACTGTGCATTTTGATAGAAACATATGAAATAATCAATTTGAACAAATCGTTAGCGAGTTTTTGGGGAAAATATGTTAAGTATTATAATTTACCCAATTTTACCCTATAATAATATATTAAAGATCTTATAGTTACATTACATACATAGACTTAATAACCTTTATAGGAAACTTGTTTCTGTTAATCTTTTCTGCGAGAAGGTATCGGGTCGTCTTATGTGGGTACCCAGGGTATATGTGTAAAGGAATGAAGTCAATGGGTTCTACATAAAAAATTGCGATTCCACACCATATTTGCCAATGTTCAACGCTATTGAAACCATCTGATCAAAAATTAAATATTATAATCAATCTCACCCCCTAGTTCATAATGTAATAGCCCCTGGGGTTGTTGAGCAGAGGCTTCACAATATTTAGAGCAAATTATAGACGATACTACAGATGTGACTGTAGGATGAGATTGTGGTCGTACGGTACAACACACTACATCCCATCATACCAGAGCCCTTGCTTTAGAAGATATGGAAGTAGGCTGCTAAAATGTTTTGTTATGTATGCAGGGTTATTAATACGAATTTCACGGCAGAACGACAAATGAATCGACGATTCAGGCAGCGTTTCACAAAATAGTCGGACCGGGTCTGATACAGGGTGGCATCATAGCATCATCTGTGAATGAAAATAACCTGGCATTCCCGTTCGTAAACAACCTGACAAAAAGCACGAGTGAAGAAATGTCGAAACAATTTTTTACAAGTGACAAGAAAATGGATAACATTTTTGTAAAAAGTTAATAGAAAATTACTTTTCGGGCAGTTTTGAAATTGGAATTCCAAAGGTAAACTTGACCACATTACTTGAACCTGGCTATTGGTCCACCGCACCGGTATAAAAGTACAAAAGCTCCAATTTGATAATGCTCTTTCAAGTAGTCTTGTTGCGCTATTCCTGATGAGGGTGATTGTTCATGTTTATTTGTTGTTTACGTGAGGTATAGTTGTATTTGCTCATTTGTATGTATGTATGCTCAGTTCCTTTGCAACTCCTTCTTTCATTTTCCGCATTTCGTGTGATGTTTGTCTGTTGTTTTTAGTTTTACACGGTTTTGATTTATCAATCTGTGATAACTTCAGCAAGATTGAGGTATTTCATATTGAACAATCTGTGTAGTTCTCAGCGATATCCCCTTGCTATTTCTCATTCAAGACTTATTCCATATGAGCATGGTACATTTCGATATTTCTAATTCTATTATCTTCTATTAGTTTAAGGTGGCTCTATAAGTATAAGCTCACTGATCTAAAATGGTAATTACCATCACCAACAATATCTGATCTTGTAAAAATCCTGTTCTGGGAAGTGTGCATTTTAAGCGTATAATTTTGAACCTCGAGCTCAATATTATGAATAAGTTTTTTCTGCATGTATGTGCAGTTAATAGAATTTTTACGCATTGTTGATTGTTTCGCTCGATCGCATCTGATTCGCATGATCAAACCTATAAAAAGGTTTTGAATAGTTTTTGTGGAATACCTTACCGGCAGGTGCATTATTATCATCATTATTATTATTATTTAGTGCAAAAATTCCACTTTCTCTGTGGTTGTAGTAATTAAATACCTAATTCACATCGAAAGTCGGGCATGTAAAGAAAAAAGCCGCCCTAGGCTATTCGATAAATCAATATGCAAGAAAAAATTATTCATTTATATATGACAAAGCGCCTTAAATTAAGAAAATTTTGATTTTTATATGAATACGAAATGATTCCTAAAATAATGAAATTAATGTTTTTAATTATTATAGTCGACGTTCTACAGACATTATTTTCTCACAAAACGGCGTTTAATGTAGAAAGCATGAAATTTTGCACTATTGTTCCTTAGACTTAATAAACGATTTGACTGGACGCCACCATTCAAAACCCTCAAACGACGAGCTGTGGAGGGAGTAGAAAAATGGAAGGAGTCATTATTTTCAAAGTCACAGTTTTTAACAATATGGTCGATATTGTATCGATTCATATGTTTTCGAGGATGGGGAATCTAAAAAATGTATATCAATTGATTTGGGAGCGCCCTATGGCGTGGAGGGAATATTTATTTTAAGGGCGGTAAACACATCTTATGCCAACATCATCGGCTTGAGTATGGTTGTGGTGACTTTTAGGGATGGCTAATTAAAAAAAAATACATCTTTAAGTCATCTTTGAGGAGTGGACGCTAAAGTCAGCAATATTAACAAGCTGGAAGCATTTGAGATGGACCGACCATATCACCAATCAAGAGGTCTTAAATAGAATGCACAAGGACCGAACAATTCTCGAGGCCATAAAAAAGAGAAAACGTGGTCCTGGACGTAGACAGTGCTCTTGGCTGAAAAACATAAGGAATTGGACATGCCTAGATTCAAACTCCCTGCTAAGAAGAGCCCAAGACAGAGACGAATTTTCCAGAATTGCTGCCGATCTTAATTGAATGGAGAAGGCACTTGAAGAAGAAGAAGAGTGCCGGTAGCAGAATCACTTTCTCACGCTTTACAATGGTACTGCATAGCCCTACCAATGGATTGGATTAAAATCATATATTAGGGAGATTAGTTCTGATTAGACTATCACGTAGATACTCTCCCAAATAAGTAAATGTTATAATTTTTGAAATGTAAATTTCTTTAGGCGCGTTCAGCGTGTAGTAACCCAAAATGAAGAAAAAAAACTTTTTGCAGACATAATCTTAAAAAAATAAGAAAAACACCGACGGGAATCGAACCCGGGCCGCCGAGCTAGAGGTCTAGCATCTTAACTACTGAACCACCAGAGCATTTGAAACGAATTTGCTGGACCCTAAAGACATGACAGTTGGCGTTGCACACACGGTATAGGGATCGGAGTGCTTCGGTGCGCATTACGTTTCATAGACTGTGTCTGCAACCGGTTGCATACATGGTATAGGGAACGTAAAAATGCGTACGGTATGCCTTGGAAAAAGCAGAAAGTGGTTGTTCAACTGCTGCAATCGGCGAGGACGTGGATCTGCTGGTCCTGCAGATCAAGCTGGGAAGGGGCATGAGGAAAACAAAACTTATTCCTCCAAGGAATTGCAGGAACTTGACTTTGTCAAGAGCATATTGTTTATTCACGCTTTTGGCGGCTACGATACCATTTGCGCAATTTTTCGAAAATGCACGTCAACAATTGCTAAATTATTCATCAGGGAAAGCATCCTGCATGCCATCTCCAGCGCATTTCACGCAAACACTTCAGCCTCTGAGGAGGTTGCAAAGGCCGGTGAACAGATGTCCTAGCAATGTACAACGCCAGAGTAACAGATCTGAAAAAGAACGCTACTCAGCGTTCCTAAAATGCACCACAAGTTTGAAGCCAGATTTCCCCACTCTACCATTAACTAAAGGTTCTGTACTGCAACACTCATACTATTTTCTAGTTCAGAATGATTTGGCAACAAACTGGAACCTACTGATTGGGCTTGGATGAAAGGAGTAAATTGCTAATCTTCGATCAACGTGCCCCAGCTGCCATACGTTCAACAATATTCTGCAGTTGCACCAGAGACAGTATTTAGGTAGTTATTGTTCTTTAATATGCGGTAACTATCAGGGCGCGTGCAGTTGAAGACGACAAGTCATCATAAGAGGAGGAACCGGAAGATCTGGTAGACCCCTGTGACACCCTCTAATGGGCTGCTGGGCCCAATACATTTAATGCACTGTTAGTTTCATTCAAATGATCTATTATTGAATCAAGTATCTATTACTATTGTACTAAACAAGCCTATAATTCGGTTTTCAATGAAGCCAAAGATGTAGCATATGAGGAAGACTCATAAAACTTTGTGGACCGTCGTGACTCACCTCCCCTCCCCCCTCATTTAATGAAATGTTGAATTCAATAAATTCACTTAACTCTTTAATTCAAATCATCTGTTGAATTATTACTATTAATATTGTGTAGTAAGACGCTAATTTGATTTTAAATGCTAATAAAGCACATTATTTTGGAATGATGTTTCCTTTTTCAGGCCTATAACTCACTAACGGTTAGTCCCACGATAAAAATATATAGAACCATTTTTATGGGAAATTTTGTTAGCTTTAATTACAATAAAAAGATAAAAATCGATATGAATTATCGTGTTCGAGATATGAGCGAAAAACTGAAAAATGGTAGCTTTCCTCTTCTCCTCGACGTCACCTCTCACCCTCACGGACTTTTGATATATGGTAACCCAAGTGTAAAGCGTTTAAAAAAATCCAACTCTCTAGGAACTTTTTCACCGATTTGTCTAATTTGATTGAGCTAACAGTTCCATAGAGCATTTTTAGGAGAAAAACTCTCTAAAATTTCTAAGTTGCGGAAATGTCAGAAAAATAGACTTTTCAGGGAAGATGTAAAACATCAAATTCTAGTTAAAAATAATGAAGGATTTTTTCGCAAAAAGTATTTTTTTTTTTGGAAAACCGATTACTTGACGAGAATCAACGCCAAAAACTGTATTAGAAAACATTTTGAAAATGATCATGTCTTTTATACAGAGTGAATTAGTTGAATATTAACTTTTCGTAATTCGCGGTTTGACACAACACGTCACCAGTTAAGATGTTGTTACTAGAAAACCGAATAATCTGGAGCAACCAAATTTTCGTACATTAAAGAGGGAGGATGTGAGCAGAACATCAATTGCATGGATTCGATTAAAAATACGAATTAGCGATTTTTTTTATCTTAAGTTTGAAAAATCTACATAAAACGATGAAGTTATTTTCAAGAAAACAATCTCAATAGCAAACTTGTGAACTATGATATAAAAAACGAGGTAAAATTTTGCTTTTAGCATATCGATGCGTATAGTTTTTGCAGTAAGTAAGTCGATTTATTTTCCTGAAATCTCATTTAAAACGATTTGAAAAATTTTAATATTTTTCAAGCGACAATTATGGGAGATTTAGCGGAAACATTTTACTTTAAACATCGAAGCTCTGATAAAAAAATACTTGTATTTCATAATATAATCTCATCTTGTTCAAGTTTTCACGTCTTAAGCAGACACCTTTTTTTCATTTTTGCATGTTACTAAATTGGGAATGAGGTCTCAGTGTGGGACGTTTCGCGGAATAATAACACATTTGCTTATAGCGTAAAATAGCTTAGTGATTTTTAAAATTTAATTTGGTTTCATTTTTGGCGCGTTCGTTGTTGCCAACTCTACCACATACTTTAAATAAATTATAATATCAGAAAGTAGCTGTCAATTGTTGCCTTGTTTGTTTCATCGCAGTGAAAGTTTTGTGCATTTTGACTAACGGATTATAAAAATTGTGAAAACCTTATAAGTGTCCGTCTGTGAACATAAGGAACGTCTGGACGTGTTAGCAGCCCCAGAATTGGTGTATTTTTCTTTTTTCCTCTTTCAACATTAAGTTGAATTAATTGGCGAAAGGCGTTGCCCATGCCGCGTATTTTTTGGAATCCCATCATCCATAAGTGACCAATACAACATTGCCACTTTTCTTTGAGGAAAGATATCTATAAGGGACCATTACAGGATCTGTTGACTATTAAACCATTAAAGTCAATAATATTTCTTAAACTAAGATGTATTGTGATGTATGCAGAAAGGATTATCCAGAGAGGTTTAAATGTGATGGGTGTCGAAAACAGTATTGTACGTTGTGTGGTCCTATTGGACCTTCAAAAATAAAATTTATGCGACTTAAGAAAAACAGAAATATAAAATTTTTTTGTCCCAGCTGTTTGCAGTCTGATGCAAGAACTCTCCTGGGAGCTATTATTCAGGAAAAAGGTGAAAACATTAGAAATAAGAAAATATTTTTAATATACTGGAACTATAAATGGAAATAATGAAAAGGGAGGGTGCTGGCATAATGGAGGGTAAGGAAGAAAGGGATCCCGAAATAAAAAACTATGAAAAGAAATAACAGAATTATGAATGTTATTTTGTAACGGGATATATTATGCTTATTCCGCTCCACTAAAACTTCAGTTCATTTGCAAATGATTCTCGGTATTCGATATTTGAGTCGCCAGTGACATCTATTCACGAATGGGTTTATTTCGTGTGGTTAGCTGTTTTAGGAAGCGCAGTACGCTATTTTATACCTACAATTCATTAATTTAATTTACTATAGATTGCTATATTTAATATTGGGTATCTCTATAGCTTGGCGATGCGTGATTTATAGTAATAATCACATGATATAAATTAGCCAATAATACAACGGCAAGCATAATTTGTCGAACGTCTTAAATTTTGAAAGCGAGGTCGTTTATCTTTGTCGAGACACTTGACGGGTGAGTGCTGATTGTTAATCTTGAAATATTTAATTCATCTTGCAGTATATTTAACTAATTCTTTCAATTTTAAATACATAACTAATATTTATATTTGTTTATGATTCGTTTAGTCTTATTCGACTAAAGCAAGAATTTAGCATTGTCATATTCCATTTTTACTTAGCTTACATCTTCAATAATTTTAATTATTGTTGTGACCGTTGGGTAAAAATACCGATTTATTGGTGAATATTTGCGTCTCTCATTAATCAAATTCATGTAATTTGAAAAAGGTTTATTCCAGATTTACGGAGAACCTAACTATTTCATCGTTTAGTGGTCATACACATTATTTTACGTATTTCCATTCAAATTGAACAGTATTATTTGGGTGAATTCTGGGAGTAAATTCTAGATATTCCTGCAAAGGTAGTAAATTGAATTTTCAGTAGAATTTCTCCGAATTTTCCCTCATGGTATTGCTGGTTTTAAAATTTTTTCCTTTTCAGGCTTATTTAATTAAATTTTCGCTTTATTTGTTACATCAAGTATATAATTATTAGCACTCGCCCTGACTCGTCTGAACACTGATCTACTGACATTACTTTGCATTTATGGGAGGTTAATATCACATATGTAAAATTATCTGGTTTTTTATCTTTTATCTAAATTTCTATCTTGATGCGAGATAGTGATTATCTTATCTTTATCTTTAATTAAATTGAGGCGTAATTACGCTCAATTATCGTTTATGTGCCAAGGGCCGAAATAAAAAGTAATAGCAATTACTTATTTTGTGTTATAATACTTGTTATTAGAGGTTGTACCTCTATTTTTCTATTTATTGACAAATTCAAGTTATCTTTTATTTAGATTCACCGAGAGTCACTCAATTGGAACGTAATTCCATAATTTTCATCTGAATTTCATATTTTAAAGTAAAGAAAAGGATAACTACTGTTAGCTATTTATAATTTTTGTTTCGCTCAATTTAACATTGTAATTTAAGTTTCTGATTATATCTGCTTTAACCAGTAAATTTTCAATTTGTTGATTGCTTCCTCATGTGTTTAACAGTGTCACTGATGTCCACATGATATTTCCCTGAATATTATTTAATTAGCGATATACATTGGTCTAAGACTAGGTTATTTTCTATTGCATGTATTCAACACCCACTAATTGGCTGGAAGAAAACATCATGCTTGGCAAGTACCAGGTGTTCGTCCACTTGCGGTACAAAGTGTTCTGAGGGAATCGATACGTTGGGAACCAAATAAGTCCTCGATAAGACCAAGAGACACTAACTTGGGAACAGGCAGAAGCGGTTCCAGTACAGGTTCCAATACGATCGCATGGTTACAGAATAGTTGGACAAGCTAAGTATTAGCCAATCAGAAGATAAACATATTGTAAAGACCAATAATAACGCTTTATTCATTCCTTTTTCTTAAATCTGTCACAATTAATTTTAATTTTCATTACTAAGTCAAATTTATTCATAAACTTTATTTCAAATAATTTCAGTAATTATATTGGTAATTTAATTATATTGATAATCTCCATTTCACACGATACCATCACTCATATTTGTAATTTAATTGTATAATTAATATATTGTTGTTTTGAAATTTATCGCAAGATTGAGGTCTGTGAGACACGAATTATAAGGGCAAATTTCTGATATTCTTATATTTATATTTATTTATATTTAAGTATTTATATTCAGTTCGCATTGTCTCTAGGAACTCTGGCGCCCACATTAAACAAAAAAATCTCTGCTAATAAAAGAACGTCAACCGACGCTCTAAGGAAAATAAAAACGAGTCTCATGCATACAAAATGGCGCACAATGCCATACTTAATTAAATAAGTTAGCTTTCGCTAAAGGTAGAAACAACAATAAAGAACACTCTAAGGGACAGCTATACAGCGGCACTTTAAGATATGAAGTAGTTGTAATATTACCTAAGAACTCGCAATCAAATTCCGTTAGGAAAGAAATGCTTCAAAAGGAAATAAGTTTCGAAGACATAAACATGGGAATAGAAAATATAAAAAACCTAAAAAATGGAGGACTAGCTATACATTGCAATCCCAAAAAAGTCAACAAGTATAAAGAAGCTGTATCTGTTAAAATGAGTAACGAGTATATTGTAACAAAATCCAGATAAAAGGCAACCAATGACAAAAATAGTAGGGTTATTAAAGGAATATGAGGAGAATATGCTAAAAAATACTATTGTAAAGCAGAACTATGGTATAGTGGCCAGAATTAAGGATTTTGAGATGGTTATAACGAAAAAAATGGTTAAAGCTTACTTTGCAAATATTAAAGTAAACAGTGAACTGTTTAATAATATTATGGTAAACAGAAATGGAAGGTTGAATATAGGATGGACAAGTTGTAGAGTGTACGGACATTTTAATGTTGTAAGATGCCTTGGACGTGAAAAATTTGGACACAAGACATATGACTGTAGGGCAAGAGTGCAAGAGACTTATAAGTCAAAATATTCACATTATACACCAAAAATAGTATAGTGTACCTAAATTCACAAAGTTTTATGTCCCACAAGGATGGAATCGTAAAATTTAGTAGAGACAACAGTGTGCGAATATTAGGTTTAGCGGACACCTATGTCACGGATGATATAGAAGACCATGAATTACATATAGATGGATACAACATGGTAAGATGCAAATCGCACAGTCGTAGGACAGGAGGTGTAACAGAAAGTATTGAACCTTAAAAAGTGAAGTTAATGGCACAAATTGTTGACTTTGAACAAAAAAAATCAAAGGGACATTTTTAAAAGATGTTGCAATAAAAGCATTGTATCATTCACCATTCACTAGCAAAACAGCACTTTTGCAATGTTTTAATGAATACCTAGACACCTTTAATAACACAAAGTCCTTATTTGTGGGTGACTACAATAATGACTGTGAAGCCGATTCATTTTACACTGAACAGTTGAAAAACGCGGTAAGACTACATGGAATGGACGAGTTAGTAAAGAAAAAAACACGTACTACAGAAACTTCATCAATTGACTTGGTTATCACAAATGATGAGAGAGCAATCGAAGTACTAGACACTCCAAAAATAACAGATCATGTAACTTTAGTGCTGACAGAATTGACGACACAAACTGAAATTAAAAAACTTACTAAAATAAAAAAAAGACAAAAAATTGATTACCATCTCTGTAGAGAATAGGTGAAGATTGTTTGCGTAGGAGATCACTCAGACCCACATATTTTTGTGCAGGATATGATAACAGCGGAGTGACACCAAAAAGTACATATACACTAAACCCCAATAAAGTTGAAAACAAATGGTATATACAGGAAATAAAAAATCTATCGAAAGAAAGAGATAATTGCTATAGAAAAGCAAAACTTATTAACGAGCACGAAGATTGGGTAAAATACCGAAACAAGAAATGCAGTAAGATAGTTAATTAAACAGTCAAAGAAGAATTATTATGAGAAACAAATAGAACAAAACAAGTACGATCCAAATAGTATGTGGAAAACATTGAAAACTATTATAAAGCCAGAGAAACAAACAGTGCTGGAGAGTGTAGAGCATGAGAGTGAACAGATGTCAGGTGAAAAAAATATTGCACAAAAATTTAAGGCCTGGGGGCTCTTCATGCAAAGTTTCACAGGCAACAAGGATATCGAACCAATTTAGAATAGATTTCTGCAACATAAAAGGCCTAAATACAAATAACAATTCGGTACACCAACATCTAGAAACAAATAGATCACACATATTAGCCCTTACAGAAACACAAGTAAGTTCTACAACAACAACAGTAAACTACTTCTACCCTGGTTGCGACCTACACTCCCGATTTAGACATACGTTCGGAATATGCCTTTTTATCCGAAGCGACCTTTCCACATTACTATGGAACTCACTCCCAGGACATCTGTTTCCCTCTAATTACAACCTACAACTATTCAAGAACCATGTCAATCAACATCTTCGCACACACACCGCTCGTCGAGTGCCATAGGATCTCCCTTTAGTGTGTGTGCCACTGCTATAAAAAAGGGCAGAATCGAAGATATAGTTAGATCTATAAATTATGATAAATGTATAAATCCTGGATTATTCAATGACAAAAATGGTGAAAATTTACAAAAATGGGAAGACTTTGAACCTACAGATTATGAAAAATTAAAGAAAATTGTAATGAGCCTACCAAATAAAACAGGAACTGATGAAGGTATAAATATTTCTCTTTTAAGGAATGGGTATGAAGTAGTGGGACAAACAACGGTAAATGTAATTAATACGTCATAAAAAAGAGGTTTTTTCCCACAATTTGGAAAACTTCCACAGTTATCCCTATTCCAAAAGCCACTGAAATAAACAAAATATCAGAGCATAGATCAGTTAATATTTTGCCAATATATGAGAAAGTGCTGGAAATGGTTGTGAAGGTCCAATTAGAAAAGCATTTGGAAAAATATTGAGTATTGATTGAACAACAATCAGTATTTAGAAAGGGTCACTTGTGCGAGACAGCATTGCAGTATCTTGTCTCAGAATGGAACGATGGGCTTGAGGTGGAAGAGTCAGTGGGGGTTGGGGGTTGTCTTCATTGATTTTCGTCGGGCATTTGAGACAATAGACCGAAATAAGCTATGTGAAAGACTAGAACAATGTGGACTTACCGGAATACATTCCAAATGGTTTAGAAGCTATCTAATGAAAAAATTTCAAATGACAAAATATGGTGAAAGATTTTCGAGTGAAAGGCGAACAACTTATGGTGTACTCCAGAGCTCAGTATTGATGCCTGTTCTTTTCATTCTATATAAATAGCATTAAAACTATAACAAGTGAGTGTTGTATAAGTTTATTTGCAGATGATATATGCTAAGTACAATGATGTTAAAATAATAAAAAACAGCTTAAGTAATGATTTAAAAATATTGTATAAATGGATGGAAAATAAGTTCATCAAAATCAAAGGTCATGCTAATAACAAAAAAATGTCAAACAAATTTAAATTTAACTATATTTATAAATGAGGAAAAGTTGGATGAAGTTACTAAGATGAAATACTTTGGAGCTATTGTAGACTCTCATTTGCGTTTTGAAGACCATTTTCAGTATACCATAAAAAAAAACAGCAAAAAGAGGTGTATTTCCTCTCTAACATTGGTAATTTTGTTTCTGTAAATACTAGGATCACTCTTTATAAATATATAGTATCTCCACGCCTTGAGTATTACGGTACCTTGTATTTCCTGAATCAAACTGAGGTATTAAACCTGCAAAAAAATTCAGAACAGGGCTGTAGATATACTTCAGTGCAATTAATGTTTGATTCTCTTTGTTTTATGTCTGTAAAGCAGATAATTGTACAGGGTGGCCCGTTTAAGAGGGGCCTATACCTTATCTCGAAAACTACGGGGGTTGGAAAAAAAGTTTAAATACAAAAGTTATTCCTAGTAAAAGGATCCTTATTTTTTTTTGTATTGTTTTAATCGTCACTTTTTATGTACAGGATGGTCAAAGAAAATTACACTTTTTTAAATGAAATACCCTATATTTTATTACATTTTTGGATTCTACTTAAAATTCTAAGCATATTTGACGTATGATGTTATACCTCTAGAGTTAGTAGTTTCACAGATATAAACAGTTGAAAATCGGTACTTTGACTACTTTTCACCTTGGTAACAAGAAGGCCATTAGAGATGGAGTAAAATTATTTTCACATTCCTTTCTTAAGCTTTCAGAGCTATCTGCCGGTACTAATTGGCAGGTGGTACCATGGGTATCAAAGCTGGTACCTCGGTAAGTACCATCAGTTAGCACCATCAGATAGCTCTTGGAAAGTTAAGATAGGAATGTGGAATTCATTTTACTCCATATTTAATGATCTTTCTGCTACCACGGTGAAAAGTAGCCAAAGTACCGATTTTTACCTGTTTATAGCTGTGAAACTAGAAACTACTAACTCTAGAGGTATAACATCATACATCAGATATGCTTAGAATTTTAAGTAGAATCCGAAAATGTAATACAATATAGGGTGTTTCATTTAAAAAAGTGTAACTTTCTTTGACCATCCTGTATATAAAAAAGTAACGATTAAAACAATACAAAAAAATAAAGATCATTATACTAGGAATAACTTTTGTATTAAATGGGCCACCCTGTACATATATCATGTGTTACTGTTTGTATTCAAATTAAAGGAAAATTTATTACCGGGGTAACTAAAGGCTAAAATTATGTATATTAATCAGAGATACGCTTATGAAACTAGACAAATGAATGACTTTTATATTGAATTTAAACATACAACTTCTTCACAATACTACTTATACCGACTTATACTATAATAGACTAAAATTATTTAATGATTTGCCTAAAGAAATTAAAATTGTAAAATATATGAAATGAATGAATTTAGCAGTAAGGTTTGTTGTTGTAAGGTAATGTTGTGGTAGAGGGGTTGCTCGGCAGGTTGAGCTTTTGTAGATCTCCAGGTGCCACAAGGGCATTTTCAAGATGCCTCAAACTTTGGTCAGTCAGTGCATGATAACCTGACGTTTCAGCCATAATTTGGCAGAATCTACATTGTTCGTCAGTTGTTTTCCTCATTTTCTTCAGGTGGTACCTCCATGGGCCATGTCCAGTCACAAAATCTACGATCAGTTTTATCTATTTTTGTAGATGAGAAGCTTTTTTAGCCCAACGTATCTCTTTCCGCCTTTTTCCCAATTTCAGAGTTCATTCATTAGATACGTGCCCTCTAATGATACCACAGAATGGTTCAGCCCGTAAAAGTAAAGATAATTTGCTTCATAACGGTTTTGTGATTTACTTACGTTATGATAATTAAAATTAATTTTATTTTATTATAATTTACAAGGTAATATTTTCTTATCTTTTCAATGCCAAGTACAGTAATAATAATCAGCGAACGCGTAATTTCCATTTGAATCATTTTTCTTTCATAAAATAGTTAATGTTTTAAAATTTACGAGCCGCAATTATTCATTTAAAAATATACGTTTTCCTAGTTTAGCAACGTTGCATCATCTTATTGAGAACTTAAATTAATTGGGTAATCATTGGTAAATGGAAAACATCTTTAAAAGCATGCGAGGTTTTCGTTTCATTAAGCTAACAATGCATGTTTTATCGCTTTTGAAAACAGAAAAGTTAATATCGTTTGGAAGTAGCAAAGATAAATCAACCAAGTTCTAGGGGTATTAATGTACAAGGTGCTTTCTCTATAATTCGTGCGGTTCCTGCTGCATTCGGATATAGAAAAAGAAGCTTCGAAATGAAAGCTGTAGAACTTTTTGAATGCTATAAGAATTTCCTTTAGAAAAAATAAAATTGACAACGCAATATCGAAAACGTACCCTTTTTGGTTTAATGAAACAACTTATTACTGGAGAATTAATATACAGCGTATCCCAGCCGAGTGCGTCCTATTTTGAACATTTTTAATTCTCCACAATGCAGGCTTTTCTCCCTATCGTACAGAACTGCATGCTTTCCTTCTAGCTGGAAATGCGCCCAGGTGCAGCCAATCCCGAAGAAAGGTAAAAAATTATTCTAAATAACTACCATCTCCCATCATGTCCAAAGTCATTGAGAAACCGATCAACGAACAGCTCTTAAAATATCTCGAATCGGCAGATATCATAAGCGATCGCTAATATGGCTTCGGCAAGCACAGATCAACGGGAGATTTTCTCATTTCGTGAGTTACTTGTGGACCAACGCCATCGAGAGCTACGGCGAATCTCGTGCAGTGGCTCTCGACATATCTAAAGCATTTGATAGAGTGTGTTATGACGGATTGCTAAGCCAACTGACAGCATACGGACTACCACCAGCACTGTTTCTATGGCATTCTAATTTCTTAAGGGATCGAGGCATTCGAGTTGGTATTGATGGACATCTCTCGAAGGAATTTAAAATTAATGCCGGAGTTCTTCAAGGGTGAATATTATCTCAAATACTGTCCCTGCTCTATGTCAACGATTTCTTAGAGAGGGACAAACAATTCTATTTACAGCTTTGCAGATGACAGCAGTAATAATATAAAAATACAAATTCACTTAATTGGAAATGGCCGAAGTCAATATTATTGAGAACTTATTATTTCGACACTAATAAAACCGGTTTAAGAGCTTAATTAGTTATAATTGGAAAACGTTTTACAAGGCTAGTTTATTCCAATTAAAATCAGTTTAGATTTCCAGGAAAACGCTTCAAAAGATTACATATCACAACTCATTATTAAGGAGGCGTGGTTTCATATCGATTTAATGCCAATGATGCTAAATAAACAAACTTTTTCATTAATTTGACGATGCCGGAAAATCCACGATTTTTAAACAAAACTACACGCAAAAATTTCTAAAGGTGCAGGACACTGAGAACATACTGTAAATTCCAAAAACTGCTAAGGTCGAAAATAAAAACTGAAAATTCTTATTGTAATATTATGTATTAGGTTGGCAATAACGAATCAGTTGACTTAACCCTAGAGCAGAGACAAGGGAGATACAGTTAAGGAAAATAGAAAATTTGCCGCATCATGCCATCTCTTTTACTTAATGCATTTCCGTATGGCTCTCTCTTTATCTAGCATCACCAAAGGTGATTGTAGATGGAGCCAAAGTCGTGTCGACGCTGTTGTAAAAACAAATGATATATGTCTTTGTCTAACTCATGGAATTCTGCGTTGGAAGCTGAACAGCTGACTTCTAGATGGCATTGACAAGCATGACTATGACAGTTGAATACTTTACACCATGTTTTCATTTTAGGCTCATTTTAGTTTGGCCCCAGATAAACCCACACCAGATGCGAAACCTCCCGCCTAACGCATGAAACAAGAATTCGTTTAAAGCTCCGCCTCCTTGGGATGGCCAGCCATCCCAAGAAATAGTCAGGGCAAGCTCTAGTGTGATTCTAAACGCGAGCCACGCGAGTCTTGTGGTTTAGTACGAGAGCGTTACGAAAAATAATTAATCTTTATTTTATTTTTGTTAAAAATGCCTGGTTATAAGTGCCTTTATTTGAATTGTTCTACTAGAAGCGGTGGCGAAAAATAATTATTTAAATTACCCCGCGATAAATGTTGTTTAATGCACACTCCCGCACACTTATTTCCAAAATTATTGCATATTCTAAAATCGAATAAGTACGCACGAAATTCAATTAAATCTGAAAACTGGCAGATACAATGTTATAGTTAAATCTTTTAAATCCAAATAATGTTATACAGAGTCCGCCAGAGTATTGGCCATGGGATTTTTTTTTTATTATTATGATATGGAACTTTTGTTTTAACCAATCAATTCTGCTTGTCTGACAATCTAAAAATGCATTTTAACATTGAAAATGTTTCTGTTTTCCTAGTATAGGGCCTCAAATCGTTAAAAAGTGCATGTTACATTTGTCACATTCATGACGTCATACGCATGAGAGATCGGATTAGTTTGTTTATTTAAACCTTAATTTGATTATAACGTATCGGAATCGGTTCAAATGACTACAATAAATTGGAACTAACTGAAACTAACCGAAAACTTATTGAACGACTAACCAAATGTACCAAAACGGGCTAAAACGTACCGGAACAGGTTACAAAAATTAAAGTAAATTAAAACTAATGAAAACGACTCGATTTTTGGCGACTAACCAAAACTAACCGAAAACATTAAATTTGATTATAAGGTATCGGAACTGGTTCAAATATCTAAAATAAATTCGAACTAACTGAAACTATCCGAAAGTTGATTGGACCACTAACCAAAACTAACCATAAGCGTCAAAACGGTCTAAAACCTATCGGAACAGGTTACAAAAATTAAAGTAAGTTAAAATTAACCAAAACGAACCGAATTTTGGCGACTAACGAAAACGAACCACAAACATTAAATTTGATTATAATGTATCGGAACCGGTTTAAGTGACTAAAATAATATGGAACTAACTGAAAGTATCCGATAGTTGATTGAATGACTAACCAAAACTATCCAAAGGTAACTAAAAACACCAAAACGGGCTAAAACTTATCAGAACCGATTACAAATATTAAGGTAAGTTAAAACTAACCCAAATTAACCGAATTTTGGCGACTAACCAAAACTAGCCAAAAACATTAAGATTGCTTATAACGTACCGGAACCGGTTCAAATGACTAGAATATATTTAACTAACTGAACTTTTACCGAAAGTTGATTGAACGACTAGCTATCCAAAAGCACCAAAACCGGCTAAAAAGCATCGAAATAGATTTAAAATATTGAAGTAAGTTAAAACTAATCCAAATTAACCGAATTTTGGTGACTAACCAAAACTAACCAGTCTAACGTCTCAGAACCGGTTCAAATGACTAAAATAAATTGCAACTAACTGAATTTTACCTAAAGTTGATTGAACGACTAACCAAAACTAACCAATATTAACTAGAGACATCAAATCATGCTAAAACGTATAGAAATAGATTTAAAATTTTGAAGTAAGTAAAAACTAATCCAAATTAACCGAATTTTGGTTACTAACCAAAAATAACCAAAAACACTAAAATTGATTATAAGGTATCGGAACTGGTTAAAATGATTCAAATAAATTAAAACTACTTGAAATGAACTGACAGTTGATTGAACGACTAACCAAAAGCACCAGAAAGGGCTAAAACATATCGGAACATATTAAAAATGTTAAGGTAAGTTGAAACTAACTTTAATTATCAAAATTTTGGCGACTAACTAGAATTAACCAAAACTTTAAAATTGGTTATAACGTATCGGATCCGGTTCAAATGACTGAAATAAATTAAAACTAACTAACACTAACCGAAAGCTGATTGAATGACTAACCAATACTAATCAAAAGCAACCATAAACACCAAAAAGGGCAAAAACGTATCGGTACTGATTAAAGGTATTAAAATAAGTAACTAACCCAAAGGCGACAAACTAAAATTAACCAACACATTAAAATTGGTTATAAAGTATCGGTTCAAATGACTGAAATATATTAAAACTAACTAAAACTAACCGAAACCTGATTGAATGACTAATCAAAAGTAACCATAAACACCAAAAGTGGGCTAAGCGTATCGAAACTGATTAAAGGTATAAAATAAATTGACTAAAATTAACCAAAATCATTTAAATTGGTTATAACGTATCGTAACCTGTTCAATTGACTAAAATAAACTGGCTGAAAGTAACCGAATGTTGATTGAATGACTTACCAAAACTAACCAAAAGTAAATAAAAGCACCAAAACCGGCTAAAATGTATCAAAATAGATTAAAAATATGAAAGTAAGTTAAATATAATACATATTAACCGAATTTTGGGGACTAACCAGAAACACTAAAATTGGGTATAACGTATCGGAACTGGTTCAAATGACTAAAATAAAGTAAAACTGACTGAAATAACCCGAAAGTTTATTGAATGACTTACCAAAACTAAAAAAGTAACGAAAAGCACTAAAAAGGGCTAAAACACATTAGAACAGATTCAAAATATTAAGGTAAGTTGAAACGATCTTAAATTAACTGAATTTTGGCGACCAACTAAAATTAACCAAAAACATTAAAATTGGTTATAACGTATCGGAATTGCTTCAAATGAGTAAAATAAATTAAAAGTAACTAACACTAACCGAACGCTGATTGAGTGACCAACCAAAACTAATCACAAGTAACCAAAAAGCGGCTCCGATACGTTATAACTCATTTGAATGTTTTTGGTTAATTGTAGTTACTCACCAAAATTCGGCTAATTTAAGTTAATTTTAACTTACTTTAATGTTTTTAATGTTTTGATATGTTTTAGCCCTTTTTGGTGCTTTTGGTTACTTTTGGTTAGTTTTGGTTAGTCGATCAACCAACTCTCAGTTAATTTCAGTTAGTTTTAAATTATTTTAGTCATTTGAACCGGCTCCTATACGTTCTTACCAATTTTACTGTTTTTGGTCAGTTTTGTTTAGTCATTCAATCAATTTTTGGTTACTTTCAATTAGTTCCAATTTATTTTAGTCATTTGAACCGGTTCCGGTACGTTATAACCAGTTTAAATGTATTTGGTCAATTTGAGTTAGTAGCCAGCGGTTAATTTTAACTTACTTTAATATTTTTTAATCTGTGCCTATACGTTTTAGCCCTTTTTGGCGCTTTTAGATACTTTTGGTTAGTTTTGGTTAATCGTTCAATCAATTTTCGGTTGATTTCAGTTAGTTTTAATTTATTTTAGTCCTTTGAACCAGTTCCAATACGTTATAACCAATTTTAATGTTTTTGGTTAGTTTAGGTTAGTCGCCAATATTTGGTTAACTTACTTTAATATTTTGAATCTGTTCCGACACATTTTAGCCCGTTTTGATGGTTTTATTTACTTTTGGTTAGTTATTCAATCAACTTTCGGTTACTTTTAGCTAGTTCCAATTTAGAGTAGTCCTTTGAATCGCTTCCGATATGTTATAATCAAATTTAATGCTTTGGGTTAGTTTTGGATAGTCCTTAAAATTTGGCTCGTTTTATTTACTTTTTACTTATTTTAATGTTTGTAACCTGTTCCGATACGTTTTAGCCCGTTTTGGTGCATTTGGTTACATTTGGCTAGTTTTGGTTAGTCGTTTAATCAACTTTCGGTTAGTTTCAGTTAGTTCCAATTTATTTTATTATTTGAACCGATTCCGATACCTTATGATCAAATTTAAGTTTAAATAAACAAACTAAAACGATCTCTCATGCGTATGACGTCATGTGGCAAATGTAGCATGCACTTCTTCACGATTTGGGACCCTATATTAGGATAACAGAAACATTTTCAATGTTAAAATAACCTTAAATCGGCATACATTAAAGCGTATTAGGGGAATTTCTGTAAAAAAAGTCAGTGCAGCCATAATAACACAAGATTTCCATGACCGCCTGTTGGGAAAAAAGGAAGTGAATGGCTATTGCAAATTTTAATTTTTCCTGAACCAGTCCACCAGCAAAACACGTTTTCATTTAATTGGTGCAGACCAACTATTTTAATTTTGAAGAACAATTCTATAATCATACCCAGATTATTTGGTGCAGGCCGCGTATAACCACCACGTCAAGGTTAAAGTTGGCTGACGAGGAATTTGCCGATCTTTTGCATCTGGTGTGGGTTTATCTGGGGTTTGGCTTGCTGGTGTTTTCTTATATTTTTTGTGTTAATTTCACAAATTTTTGGTTGAAAGATATACTTTTTCATTCATCATGTGACTGAAACGTTAATTTATGTCCGGAGTGGAGTGGATCAGTGGACTACTTAATAGAGACAAAACAAACAGCATCATGGCTTCAGAGGCTAGTATTATCCTTTGTGGATTAGGAGAAGATGAAGTTGAAAAATGCACTATCTTCCTTCGTCCCTTATCTTGTAAAACTCTGTACGTCATTAGACATTTAATTTTATTTGTATAATGAACTGTGAACTGTCACAATTGTTTGATTTTTTCTAATGATTATTGATTTTTAATTTTAAGTAAGTACAGGCATATCTTGAATTCACTTATTATTGTTTGTGTTTGTATTACACTGTGACTATTAATTTCAAGTGACTTATTTGTATTAATGAATATACTTTTTATGAAATATGTATTCATTTCGATTGACATGCCTTGTCTATTGTCTACTGTAGATTATCTGAATACTGTTTCGATCAACTCCAATTTTCTTATATCAGCGACTTTGATGCTCTGTCCCTTTTGATGAGGTGAAGATTTTTAAAACTTTATTATATTTTATGAATATTTATTTAAAACTATTTGTGACATTGCATAAAAATGTGGTTTAAACTCAAAATTTTAAATGGATAATAAAATTAAACTATTGGTTATGAAATTACTGATTTTTTTATTAATGAAGAATGGAAAATATTTTTTACAAGCTTTTTGTATTTGAATTTAAACAAACCTATGGATAAGCCAAAAGTAAATAGAAGTATAACAATTCGGGGATTATTAAATCCTGTATGAAAAGTATCCTTAAGAGTATGAGTTTACGAGAGAAAAATTACTTTTTTTTGCGCGCTCACTTTTAGTACTGTGGCTTAGTTTGGATTAGCTGACGCGTGCTTTTCTTTTGGTAGCTTGATTGGATTTTAAACAAATTTACCAAAATTATAAAAATATAAGATGTGCCATACTCACAAAATTTGTGTAGAATAGAAAAATTGGAAAACAATCAATTAATAGCAATATGAGCAAATATTTGGAATGTACAGGGTTATTGACTATATTTGGACCAACAGATTATTTGAAAGATTAGAAAAACGTTTAAATTAGGAAAGTTGTAGGATTTCGCTTAAAGTGCTAGAATTTGCTATTAGAAAAAACAAACGAACGTCGTAAAGCAGTCAAAAACGACTAAGTCAGGTGTTTTTTAAATGGAATACCCCATATAATGTTACATATTCTGATTCTACGTAAAATTTCAAGTATATTTAATTTAATATAAGATATACCTACATTGAACTGTTTTCGCGCTATCGATGATTGAAAATCGTACTACTAATATGTTTTCTACGCCCTTCGTATATGAATTTACTTAAATCATTACGGGGTTTCTATGGAAACATCGGTAAATATCAGTCGTCAGTGATAATTAAGCATCCGGAAAAAGTAAAAAAATTCAGTTTCACTCATTATGGGCTACACTCAGCAATATATTTATGGCATACGTTAAATGTAATAAAAGCTAGGTTGCCAGGTTGTATCAGAACCTTCGAGTTCCAAGTTTGAACACCTTTGCGAGAGTCTACAGGAAAATAATAAATTTTCCAGATTTTAAAAGAAAAAAAAGGACAGTGCGACAACCTGACGATCGTATTCAGCTAGATGTTCTTCTTTATTTTAATAGTATATATAAAACTTGCTTTTACTAATTTGTTTCTAAACATTAAATAATTTTTAGAAAATCCAACTCACTCTATACCTACAGCATGTGAAGCATTAAATACCACACTTTACAGAGCCCAAAGCACACTCAAGAAGTTCAAATACAAACCTTATAAGTTTTGGAAAGTTCAACAAATTTCCGAAGAAAATAAACGCCATCTACTTGAATTTTGTAACGCTATGTTGGAACAACTACGCATGGACGACACGTTTTTTGACAGAATAATATGGACAAACGAACCATGCTTTGCAACAAAAAGTGTCTATTATAGACATAATACCCATTATTGGAGTCAAGAAAACCCTCGCCTTGTTAATGCTGTTAAAACATCAAGATGGAAAGCTTTCAGTGTTTGGTGTGGCGTTGTTGGTGATAGAATATTAGGGCCTACTTTTTACGAAGGTGGTCTAACTGGTGATAGATATTACCAATTTCTCACTGAAGAAATAGAGATCTTTTTAGATGATGAAAATGTCTTTTCGAGGATGGCTTAAAGAGCGAGTGCATCATTCCACATTCCACACTTTAGCGTATTTTTGCAGAAAATTTTGGAAGAAACACAGTTTATTCGAATCCACCAGATGCAGTCGTTGAGGGATGCCATCCACCACTTCTAAACGTGTTATCGTCTTTGTGTCGAACAAAACGGAGGTCACTTTGAACACCTGTTAAAGTGAATATTCAATACTAATTCCACATTTTTTGTAATTAATTCATTAGTTTTAGTTTAATATAAACAATGCTTAAGTTGATCTTGTTGAGTGTAGCCCATAATGAGTGACAATAAACTTTTTTCACTTTTTCTGGATGCTTAATTATCACTGACGACTGACATTTCCCGATGTTTTCATAGAAACCCCGTAATGACTTAAGTAATTTTATGTACGAAGGGCGTAGAAAACATATTAATAGTGCGATTTTCAATCATCGATAGCGCGAAAACAGTTGACTGTAAGTATATATTATATAAATGAATAATACTCGAAATTTTACGTAGAATCAGAATATGTAACATTATATAGGGCGTTCCATTTAAAAAAACCTAAGTTAGTCGTTTTTGCCGGCTTTGCGACGTTCGTTCGTTTTTCTGATATCAAATTCTAGCTCTTTGAGTGAAATCCTACAACTTTTCTAATTTAAACGTTTTTCTAATCCTTCAAATAAAAAAGTTATCTATTGGTCCAAATATAGTCAATAACCCTGTACTTACCTCACACACCATACTTCTAAAGCAAAATTTTACCTTGAAACCTCCCATAAAATCGGTAAAAACCACTGCTTTTTGCTTGAGGCGTACAAATACTCCCATCCTAGCCCATTTTCCAGCTTCAAAGAATAGTTTTTAATAGAACTTCCGGAAAAAATATACTTACTTACCACAAAAACTTTAAGGACTGATATGCTGAAATTTGACCTCGAAATATGCCATAAAATAGAAAGAAACTGCAAACGTCAAAAAATGTGAAAAAATTCCGATCCTGACCCATTTTTCCTGCTTCAAACCGTTTTCAAATTGATTTCAGGCAATTAAATTTACATATATTAACTCTCGTATTAACTTATCAAACGTCATGTCAGAATATTGGAAGATATATTCCTTCATTCCTTCAAATTTCCCATAATGCATCATAAGCAAAGCTATCTATTCAAGCTAGTAAAAATGCCCAAGTTTGAAGAACTTGAGGATTTTCTGTGGTTTTCTGCATGTTTCCCTTTAACATCGATTTTCTCGTATTTCCCGATCTCATACGGAAAATTGTTATAGAACTTTTTGTAGCGGAGATATCGAAGTATACGATTTTTTTTGACAATGGCTATGCGTTGGCACGTACAATTAAAGTAGACTTTTCAAGTTCAAAAAAATCACCGTGTTCAAAAACCATTTTTGAACACGTCTTCAAATCTAACGATTTAATTTTCGTACAGTTTAACATTCCACGCCACTGCCCTCGCATTCCAAACAATTTAAAACCTTGGCGATACTACTAACGCCATCTCTTGTTTACCACGTTTATCCACTGCGCTAGACAGTTTAGAAAGCTAAAAGTTAAGCGTCCTCAAAAGGCCTCCGACCAATCATAGCGCTTCGCGGTTTATCCGGGCGGCATTACTAGCGCCATCTGTTGTAACCACCTTTACTCATTTGGAGCCTGCCGCGCATCTTAAACTGATCTGACCAATCATAGCGTTTCCCGCTATACCCCGGCGACCGAGTCGACCAATCACAGCGCATCCTACAGGATGGCCAGTTCACCCTAACTAAAATTCCCTAAAATTCACATCTTTAATATTCGAATTTCATGCAAACTAATCAGCAGATTTCAACCGGATTTGTATTAAAATTCATAATATTAATTTAGACAACCTGAACTGCATTGTACATTCACATCGTAGCACTGACTACGTACCATTATTCAGTGTATATTGTGTATATTTATGAGCTTCTAGTTATTTTCAGGTAAAATAACTTATTAAAATATTCATATAATACTAAAGCTTTTTGTTTTATTTACAAATTGACTTTAGAACTAGCCCTATGGTAAATTTTAGTGCCTAAGAGCACATCTCTTTTTGTTCAGAAAATCGACCAAGATCGACTCTGAAACACACCGATTCGGTATTTTCAATTGTAGCGATGCGATGTTTTGGTATGTTGTACTCGTAGCCCTCCTGTTTAATGTACGGAAGATTGGTTGCTCCAGATTATTCAGTTTTCCAGGAATAAAATATGTGGTGACGAAATGGCGAAAACTTTGAATTCAATTAGCTAACCCTGAATAAAAGGTTTCAAATGGATTAATCTAAAAAATCGCATCGACACGTTTGAAAATACCGAATTGGTGATTTTTTTGAATATGAAAAGTCTACTTTAATCGTACGCACCAACGCATAGCTATTTAAAAAAAATATTCGTAAACTTCGATATCTCTGCTGTAAAAAAGTTCAATAAACTTTTTCCGTATAAAATAGGAAAATACGAGAAAATCGATGTTAAAGGAAAATATGCAAAAAAATCGTAGAAAATTGCCAAATTCCTCATACTTGGGCACTTTTACTAGCTTGAATAGATAGCACACACACCGCTCGTCGAGCGCCATAGGATCTCCCTTAAAAAAAAGGTTTGCGTTTGATGCATTATAGGAAATTTGAAGGAATATGTCTTCCAATATTCTGACTTGACGTTTAGTGTTTAAGTTAAAATATGTAAATAATGATTGCCTGAAATATATTTTAAAACGGTTTAAAACTGGAAAAATTTGATCGCAAAAGTTGGAAATTTTCTGACATTTAGATGCAGTTTCTGTTGATTTTATGGCCGATTTCGAGGTAAAATGTCACTCTCAGCATATCAGTCCTTATAGTTTTAATGGTAAGTAAGTAGATTTTTTCCCGAAGTTCCATTAAAAAATGTATTTTGAATCCGTGTTAATGGGAGAGGATGAGAGAATTTGAAAATTTTTCAAGCAAAATGCAGTGGTTTCTACCGATTTTATGGGAGGTTTCGAGGTGCGTCCAGACCTGTGACAAAACCGCGTATCGTGACACCGCCGCGAACCTCGTCGCGTATAGTCTGGACGGTACTCCGTAACCGCAACGCGTGACATCGCCGCGTTTACTGCGTGTCATCACTCCGTTCCATGATCTGTCGGTCTTTTGGCGTTGCATCAAAGGGATGCTACGCCGCGTCGCTTGGTTCGACAAGTCTGGACGAGACCGCATATCATCAGAACGTTTTCAATATTTAGTTGAATTTTAACCAGTTTAGCGGTCAGTTTCTATTTTTTTGTTTCGAGTTGGTATTTGTTTTTCTAAAATCAGGATCGAATGGACACAGGAGGCAACTTTTGAGAATTATATGGAGAAAAGGAAATATTGTGGGATACAAAAAAACACACTATTTATATTGTCTTTTAGCATTCCTAGGAGAGCCTCGCATACTTCTGGAACGTTTTCACTTACTGGTTGCTTAGAAATTTTAAGAACGTAGCCTCTCTTTGATACTTACAGCTTTCCTCAAAAAAAATAGTTTTTTTTTGCGATTTTTGGTCCAATTAAATTCAAAAGATATTCAAAATCTGTTGGTGACATTGTCGTAAAATTTTTATAAAAACCGCAAATTTTTCTAAATTTTAGATCTTCAAGTAAATGGTTTCCTCCATATTTCAGTCGTTTAGTGTAAAGGTGTTGCTGCCACCATCTTTTTTGTTTTATCTTTCTTTTATTACGTAATAAATGATCTATAACTGTATGCATAAATGTATGTATGCTGCCATGCTGCTGCAACGTCCATGATGACCGACTATTTTTTAATTAAATGAGCGGAACGCTGTGAACACGACTATGATACGCGGCGATGACACGCGGGGATGACACGCGACGGTGACACGCATCGAAGTTCGCCTCGTCGTGAAAATGTTCGCGATGCTCTAAAGTCACAGTGTTTTGTCACAAGTCTGGACGCACCTGGTATGTGTGGTAAGTACATTCCAAATTTTTGCTCATATTGCGATTATTTGAATGTTTTCTCCCATTTTTATATTCTACACAAATTTTGTGGTTATCACACACCCTATACGGTTTTTACGAGTCTTTATAAGCATACATCTTTTTTTTCCTCATAGATGTGCGCAAAATTTTTTAGCTCCTTTTGGAGTTTCCGGTTGAATAAATTGAAAAAGAAATTTTTGTTTTTTGTTAAAACACATCTAATATATAAATATACTTTTCTATACCAGTACATTGCTTAAAATCACGCAGCGTATATGTTATTTTTAAAATTTTTGGTATTTATTTATATTTAATTGTTTATCATTTTGCATAACATAAACTTTGAATTCACACTGAAAACCCGGCATTTAAAATATTTGATAAACAAATAACAAACTAAAAGACTTTGATGTCTATCGAAAACAAATATCAAACTTAACTACGATCTCGTTTGCCCAAATTTTTATTCTTAATTTTGAATTCTGTATCCACTATTCTTAAGATTTTAGAATATGAACTTAATAGGTAAATGCTATTTCTTATACAGTTTCTGATTCGCTTGTTGTTTTAAACACACCTTTTTTTTTTGGTGCGTTTAATTTTATTTTTGCAAGAGTGGTGACTTTTTCGTGATTTTTTGGGAAATTGATAGTGTCATATTTCAATTTTTTGTTGAAATGGGAAAGCAGGCTCGCATAATAGATTTGGTCGAAAAGTTCTGTAATATGTGGCACAAAATAAAAAATTAAAAATATAAGGATACTCTCGAGAATACCTTATAAAATGAAAGTTTCTTTTTGCTAAGGTTAATTTTTCGACTAATGAACGCTTTAGCGCCACAAGTACTTTTATATAAAATTAATTTTTATCGAAAAAGGAAGTTATTTTATGACCTTTTGTGGAAAAAAAAATTGTGCATTATGAACTTGTTTTAATAATATGTATATTCATATAAAATAGGTAAGTACTACTTTTTATGAAGAATATCTAGAGAATGCATTTTTCATCCTTATTGGTTACTTTTGGTTAGATAAGGTTTGTTGGTCATTTTTCAGTTGACCTATCATGCCGATTTTTTCTTCATAAACACACAAACTGAGTGTTTTTACGTAGTTTTTAGACGTTTTTTTATAGGCGGAAACCTAATAGTAATCGTCTGCCTTGCGGGACAGTGGGGCGAATAGGGGTGCTGGGTGGGATAAAAAAGTGTATAAACATAAAATATTCCATTAGCAAAGACGAATTTTGTGAAAAATATGACGTGTTAGTTTGATTTTTAAAAATCGGAGGATCCACCACATTAATTTGAGCCGAAAAAAAGCCCCCCGTTTTGGCACGAATTTCCACCACTTCACAAAAGCACTAAAAATATAGGCAGTACACACCCTAAAAATCAATTATTTTTTTTCGTTTGGATTAGTTTTGTCTTGTTTCGCCCCCCGGAGCGAGGCCATGCGCTAAGTGAAATATTAGTAGAATGATAAAAAAATAATTAACTACAATGGGACAGTGGAGCCCTTTTCCCAAACCATGCTACGCCACCGGAATATTTATAAAAATATCACATATTTTTAACAAAATTCGTCTTTGCAAACCGAATATTTTTTATCCCACCCAGCACCCCTATTCGCTCCACTGTCCCGCAAGACAGTTGATTACTACTAGTTTTCCTCCAATAAAAACGTCTAAATATGACGTAAAAACACTGAATTTATGTGTTTATTGAGGAAAAACGACAAAATCGACCTGACACGTCTACCAAACAATTACCGGTTTGTTTAGTCAATATTTTGTCTTTTATTTCCTTCCTCAATTTATTACAATGTAGCGATAGCGATATTGCTGATGGAAAAAATAACAGATATTATTTTTTAATCTGTGTCAAAGATTTCATATATTTCGAAATTTTCAAATTTTTGCATTTGCTTTTAATTTATATGCTTCTATAAAGAAATCTTTTGCTGCTACTTTTTTCGGCGCTAAAGTGCTCAACACCCCATTTTTCATTAAAAAAAATAGATATTAGAGAACACATACAGAATTTGCTTTTAAAAGATTTATAAAACCCTATACTGTAAATCTTATCGCATTCAGGAGAACTTTTAAGCCATTACGAATATAACTGAAGAATCGAAAATAAAAGCAATTACCAATGAAGAATAAAGAAATTGGGCCAACTCGGTCTAATCCGAATTAAATATTTATAATATTGCAGTTGTAAATAGTAATGGGTTCATGGATGTTTAAAGGCCAGTGAAAGGCCTGTAATTTGTGAAAAATGTTTACTAGAGATGTGTAAACAAATTTCGGCGTAAACAAAGATCAACTTTTAACTAAAAAAAATTTAGTCCGGAATCATTATTTCCGTCCATATCATATAGTATAAACCAAGTCATAATTGAGTTTACTGTAAAGTAGAAGCAAACACCATTTAAAGAAAATTGGCTCGACTATATTACTGAAAAACCAAAATTCGAAAATAAGTTTTATTTTTTATTATGCGTTAATTTATTTGGCACAAAAAATTAGTTTGGAATTGATAAATATTTTCATGTGAAAAGTCTATATCGAAGGTTCCATGCAGGAAAATAATAATAATCGGATGCTGTTAGTGGTAATAACTGAGTATTATTAGTCATAGAAGATTATGCACATAAAAAAAACGAACCTTGACTTGTTTTTCATTATCTACGGACATCATGGCAAATTACAATTAAACAAAAATATCACAGAATTAGAATCACACTCTAACAGTAATACGCAATAAGTACACAATGCGCCCGTTTGCTAAGTACATGAAAAGAAATCTTAAATCATCGTCACTTTTCTCTTCCGCATTTTTTTCAAGGCGAATTCAGTTTATGATACGAGGACAACCATAACATAATATACAATATGTTGCGCGTTCGATGGTTTCTGTTTGACTGAACGCAAAACTTTGTTGCTGTCGGTTAATAACAATAAATCGCTTCTATTCTACCGGTAGGTGAAGGTACAATAATTTATTATCGTGATCAAATAATTGTTACAAAATGATAATACTGTTAATGCCAGATAATATAAAGGAAGAAATAATGGGCACTTAGAGCGGGTAACAAGGAAAGCTTCAACTTGCCTTGATGCCTTTCGTGCAGTAGGCAGGATGGCTAATTAGATGCGTACGTACAGGTTGTCCATTTTTAGATGGTTTTACGGCATAGCCCCGCTATTAGTAAATATAGAAGGATGCGGTTTTCGTGGCGGCACCCTGCAGCTTTTTTGAGAAACATGATTCCGCAACAGAACTTGCACACATAGCCTTCTTAATTTTTATATAAGGGATGAGTTTGAACTTTTTTCAATAAGGTATCTCGGTTACCCTGTAACTTATCAAAAAATTTAAAAGGTGTGTGTAGTGATCTAAATGAAGTAGTAGTGTTCTGTGACATTGTTCAGCTAAAAAAATAAATAAGTGAATTAAAAAGCCGAGAGAATATTCAATGTTTCCCGTGTGAAATGTCGAACTGCAGTATGGTTGTATTCACAAATGCAAATACAAATAACAAAATTTAGTTTACACTCGTCAAATAGTTTACACTGAACAACATAGTTAACATGACCAGATAGTTTACACTCAACAATTATTACGTTACATGTTTCAAAACACTTAATCTAAATTAAAAAAAAACATGGGTAATGTATTAAGCTGCAAGATAGGCACTACTCAAGTTACACGAAATTAAAACCGACAACCAAGGAACTCATCTACACTATAAAACGACTTCCTCAATAAAACCTTCTTCACATTACATTTAAATGCCTTTACAGGCTTTTTTTTTAATTAAATTAGGCAGCTTGTTAAATAGCTTAACCGCAATAAATTCTGGTCTGTTCTGGCACCCTCCCAATCGGCAATACATTGGGACATAATTAGTACTGTTTCTGGTGCCATGATCATGTACATCTCGACATGTCAGAAGGTTATTATTCTGCTTTACAAAAAGAAGGCTCTGGAGGTATACAATGATGGAGGAGTAAGTATGCCCAACCTAGCAAAAGCACCCCGGCAGTCCTAGCTGTAACTTAGCCCAGACATAATCCTGATGGCCCTTCCTTGCAAGACCCGGAGCGAAAGAGAGGTACCTCTCCATACGAGCACACCATAGGTCATGACACTGTGAAAAACCCCAAATTAGGCTATTCTCATGGTGGCATCAGATACACAAAGATTACGCAATAGAAATACACTACTACCAAGCGTTCTGCACATACTTTCAACTTGCGCATTGAATGTCTCATCCAAGAGGACGCCAAGATATTTTACTGGGGGTGTTTTATCAGTAAGCATAGTATTTCTGAAGGTAAATGTCATCCTTTGAGTCTTCTCTCGGTTCAACAAAAGCCTGTTTGACAGGAATCAGTACTCAGCCTGCTGTTTAGCCTCATTTAGGCTTGCATGGGATCCTGCTTCAGATTCCCCAGTTGCAAAGACTGTAGTATCATCGGCAAAAAGCACAAATTTACCTGTTTGATTTTCCAGGGGGAGATCATTGATAAAGATCAGGAAGGAAACTGGTTCTAGCACAGAGCATTGCGGGACACCCACATTTATACCCGCTGGGGTAGAAAACTGACCATTGGCTCTCAGTACCTGCCAGCGATCCTGCAAGTAACTAGATATGAGCTTAATACTCCTCTCATCAAAATTATAATAATCAAGGTTTCGAAACAATAACTCATGCGACATACAATCGAATGCCTTTCTAACATCGCAGAACAGGGCAGATAGATAGAGCCGGTCCTCATAACCGTCCATGATATTATGCCAGAGTTCAAGCACAGCCTGTATGGTGTTTCTACCCTGTCTAAATCCAAATTGGTACTTAGAAAAGAGATGATTGGATTTAAAAAAATTTACAACTTGAGTTGATATTACTTTTTCAAAGATTTTGGAGATAATGGCAAGCAAAGAGATAGGTCTATAGTTATTTACAGAGTATTTATCTCTCTTTTTGAAAATTGGAGTAACTACGGCTTTTCTGAGACTAGATGGAAAAATTTGGTCACATATACAGATTAATTAAATTTGTTAGTGGTATGATAATTTGATTTTTAATTGACAATATGGTATGTACACTTAATCCATAAATATCCCAGCTTTTTTTACTTTTCAAACTATTTATAATCTCCCTAACATCATTATAAGTTACTTCTTTAAAGCTAAATTTATCACAGGTGATATTTGTTCTAGACAGGTGAAAAAGAGGATCATAGTTACTCATTGGGATATCCTTAAGGATCTTCTCTGCAGCACCTGTAAAAAAAGAACTGAACTGCTCAGGACTTATTGAACACCTCAACTCCCTGCCTTCATTACCTCTTTGTAAATGTTTTTTTTCGGAAACGCATTAAGAAATGCATCGTTTAAGATGGAGATGAAAGTACCAAACTTATCACCAGCGCTCACCCCTTTAAGTTCAATAAAATCCCACGACACATTCTCTTCAGTTCCAAAGAATTCATTGAGTATCTTCTGAGTAATTATAAGAGATCTATACGTGATCTTGATAAATTCTACTATAGGTTTTCTGGAAATTTTGGTACCAACTATTTGTCCCTGATGATCTGAAAAATGAAATTCAACGATTTGTGTGGAAAAAGTTTGAGAAATTTATGAATGCATTGTCTAGGCGTCGGTTCAGAAACCAGCCTCCGGAACCCATAGCCTCCAAGTAAGTCTATGACATTCAAGAAATCCGGATCACCTAAGGTATTACCTATTCCGAAAGACACATTGAAGTATCCCACCAAAACAATCCGCTTTTGATGACGACCTATTTGACAGATCACACCTTCCATTGCCTCCAGAAAAGCGCCCAACTGGGGAGCCCTGTATAAACACACTATAAAAATATCAAAATCAGCTAAAAATACAGCACACACCTCAATACATTTTTCTACAATAACATTACTAAAATTCAACACATTTGTAAAATCTAATAACTTGTTACAAGAATTGATGTTCCTCCACCCCTGAACTCAGTTCGGTATGTGTATGCACCTACTTTAAATCGATCAACACTCAGAGCGGTCAACCCTTCTTCAGATAGCCAATGTTCAGACAGACAGAGCAAGGCAGTATCTTTATCAACTAAGGCAGTTTCGAGTTGATGCACTTTATTCCTTATTGACTGTACATTATAGTGAAGTAACTTAATGTTTCCGAGTGTCTGCTTTTTGCTGGTATTTGTCTGTTTGCAGACGTTATTTTCCTTAAGTTTAAAAAATCAATTATAATTACTCGCCTAGGCCAGAACTTGGGGTCAAGAAGCTCCGCTTTTCTGTTAGTTGGAACACCCAGTTTGAAGGAATTATAGTAATTCTTCCTTTTGGCTACGATCAGTTCACAATGACAACTTGGAAGGCCATTTCTCTTCAGGTAATTTTTTATATCTTCATCCGTTGTATCTGCTGCCAGTCGTGAAACAAAAAGCTATGACAGATTCCTTGGTTCTACAGCCTTCAAGGAAGAACTATCATGTTTTGCACCCTCTACGCAGTTCGGTCTTATTTTTGGGTCGATGTTTCTTTTTCTGTTACGTCGATAAACAACTTGTTTAAAACCGTCATCCTTTGGTTGTTTTTGTTTTGATTCTTCATCAACCGGCAAATTCGTTTTTAGGTTATAATCACGTTTCTCTTCTTCTTTTTCGGCTCGGGGCTGAGATACGGTGGGATCTTGTGACATCTCTGTTCCGCTGCGTATTTCTGTTCCGCGGCGTGGTTCATTTTTCGAACCCATTCCTACCACTGGATTTATCTCCTCGGCCTCTACAGTTGGTATATGAACGTCAACGACAATGACAGCATTTCCATCAGCTGTTTCACAGGACGACGTGGTTTTTGTTTACCTTTTTCCTGGCGGAAGATTGTTTTTTTTGCATCCGCAAATTTTTGCTTCCATAAGTCCGAATTTTCCTGCAGGATTCTATTTTTGTCCGTCAGTTCATCCACTAATTTTTTTAGATACACGCTAATATCTGTTTTTTCAGCTGAGTTGTTGTGGTCCTCTCTGCTAACCTCAACCTCATCGGCAACAGTGTCACAGCAAACAACCAGAGGACGACCATTTAGTGAAGAACTGTTCAATATTTGTGTTATGATTACCATAACCTAATTTCTTGAACTTCGGTAAACAGGTGATATGTTAGCTATGCACCACAATCTTATGTACAGGGTGGCCCTTTTAAGGGGGGCCTATACCTTATCTCGAAAACTACGGCGGATGCAAAAAAAGTTAAATACCAAAGTTGTTCCTATTAAAATGGGCTTTATTTTTTAGTATTTTTATTAATAGTCACTTTTTATATACGGGGTAGTCAAACAAAGTTATATTAAAAAATATACCCTGCATTCTGTTGCCTTTTGAATAGCCCTTTCAAAGACAAATTCAACGATATATAATGTATATCGTTGAATTTGTGTTAGTATGTGAGCAAGGGTCTGTGTTGCACCAATTCAACCTTATTAGCGATCATCTTCAGAAATTCAGGTTATGTTTAAACCATCATTATTGGGTTGCTCATTAACTTTTTAAACTTTTCCATGTATTTTTTTTCGTGTATCTTGGCAAATATTTTTGCATGGTTGACACACTCCAACAAGAACGACGATAAAGGACGAGAAGCCGAGACTTTTGCTCTCAGTCACGAACTTACTCAGCTGGTTGACGAACCTACTAGTATTCCTGATAGTCAAAGGGACTTTGCGAGCCTCCTGGATCCATTCTTAACAACTAATTCTGACCTCTACACCGTAACCGTCCAACTTGCATTGGGCTCATCAGACTGCAATCTTATCTCCGCGGCCTGTAAACTTGCTATCAAAACGCAGGTTTGGCACTACAAACCTGCAAAGTGGCGTGACCTTGGTGAGCTATATCTTTCTTTTCCTTGGGAAGGTGTGTGCTTTAGGAATCAAAACATCTCTGAATCTGCTGATGAGATAACTCAAGGTATCCTAGCTGGTATGGAAGCTTTCATTCCCTCATTTTTGTGAAACGTATCTAAAACAGTAAACCATGGTTTGGGAAAAACTGCTCAAGAGCGGTCAATGCTGTAAATGCCGCCTACCGCAAATGGTGCCGAGATCTGACAGCCCAAAACCGAAACATATTTATCATGACTAGAAACCAGTGCAAGTGAACCACTGACGAGAACAAGGAGGGATATAACTAATAGATCAAGAACAGGCTTTTCAACTGTCCTAACGAATCGAGATCTTTTGGTCAGTTGCTAAAACTGTCAATCGGGGTTTCTCAATGCTGTCGTTCCCACCACTGACCAAAAATCATGGCTCAATAGCGGAAGCGATAAAAGAAAAAGCGAATATTATTGCCGAAATGTATGCATAAAATTTTACCTTCGATCATTAAGGAAAGATTCCCCCACATATCCCTAGAGTGAATTCCTCAATACCAAGTAGGTCGTATTATAAACTGAATTCGCTACAAGGCTACAGAACCAAACTTCAAACTTCAAACTTTTTATTGGTGTCATTATACATGGGTATTTACACAAGTCGCAAATATATGTCTAATATATGTCTATATACTAATAGCTACTCCTGATAAAATAAATGTATAAAATAAAATTTAACACTTAATCCTGTCAATTCCAATAACATTTAAAATAAATCAAACGAAATTAGACCTGGTGAACAAACAGTAAGCAGACTATAACTAACAGAACATTGTAACATACTATCACTACACAGATTAAAATCTAAACTTTAAAAAATCCTCACAGCTATAAAATGAATTACCAAGTAGAAGCTCCTTGACCCTGGTTTTAAACTGGGCTTTAGGCAAATTCCTAATGTTTTCAGGTAATTTATTATAAAAATGTATCACCAGGAAGCTTGGACCAGTTCGACACCTTTCCAGATGCAGAGAGCTAGGTATAAAGTTGTTTTTGTTACGTGTATTGTAAGTGTGTTGTCCCTCGTGTCTGGGGTATTGATCAGATCTTTAAGGTACAGGAGATTTTCAAGAATGAACACGGAAGGCAGAGTTAGTACTCTTAACGTTCTGAATGCCTCTCTACAGTCAGCCCTGTAGCTTAGGCCAGCTACGAGCCATGACCCCACGCAATAATGGTGTAAGAAATATGCGAGTGGCGCAATGAAAAATATGCCTGTTTTAAGACTGGCTGTGATACACAGTCTGCCAGACCCCGCAGAAGAAAGGTGTTAGAGCTTAGTTTACTGCAAAGCGAATCAGTGTGCGCATCCCAACGAAGCCCCGGATCCAGGTGAACACCCAGAAACTTTACACTTTTTTTAGCTTGCTCGTCAGCAGGGAGTTCCCGAGTTGAGAAACCCATGGTCTGGGTTTTGGCTGTGTTTAGAAAAAGTTTATTGGCTGTGAACCATCGTTCAGTTATCTCCAACGCCTCCCCCGTGCCACCCAAAACCTCATCATAATCGGCACTGCTACAGTAGATGGTGATATCATCAGCAAAAAGAGTGTAGTGAGCTCCAGTATTTATTTCGGGAAGGCCGTTGATATATATTAAGAAAAGTAAGGGTCCGAGTACGGAGCCCAGTGGTACTCCAATATTCACCTCTCTCTCCGATGACTCCACACCATTCACCCTCCCGACGTCCAGATAGATAGCTTGCCAGCAATGTCACGCTGTTAATGTGGAAGTTATACTTTTTCAACTTTTTTATAAGTAGTTCATGGGAGACGCAGTCGCAAGCCTTACTCAGGTCACAGAAACAGCTTGATAGGTAGTCACGGTTTTCAAAGGCATTATAGATATGCGACACGAGGTCTAGTATACCTAAGGAGGTGTTGAGATATTTCCTAAAGCCAAACTGATGGGATGTAAATAACCCATTTAATTCAAAGAACCAGATGACGTTCTCGCAATACTACTTAAAAATGTGCTGCTAAACTAACGGCTCCACTATGCAAGCGTTCCTCCCTATCATACAGAACTGCATGCTTTCCTTCTTGTTGGAAATGCGCTCAAGTGCAACTAATTCCGATGAAATGTAAAAAAACTAAGTATTTCAAATAACTACCGCCTAGTTGCCTTAGCTCTTATCATGTCCAAAGTCATGGAGAAACTGATCAACGAATAACTCTTATAATATCTCAGGCATCATCAGTGACCGCCTGACTTACGTGACCTACCTGTGGACCAAACCCATCGAGAGCTACGCCGAATCTCGTGCAGTGGCTCACAACATACCCAATGCATTTAATAGGGTGTGGCATGACGGATTGTTAAGCAAATTAACAGCATACGGACTACCACCAGCACTGCTTCTATTGCTTTACAGTTTCTGAAGGGACCGAAGCATCCGAGTTGGTATTGATGGATATCTCTCGGGCGAATTTAAAATCAATGCCGGAGTTTCTCAAGGGTGTATGTTGTCTCCCACACTGTCCCTGCTCTATATCAATGATCTTTGATCTTTTAGGCAGGACAAACAATTCTATTTACTGAATGAAGAGTGAAGGCTGTGTGCATGTACGAAATGTACTAAATGAAAAACTTTTGTATTCCATGCAAAAATTTTAATCCAAAAAGGACGTCTAATCAGCGTAACAGAGCGCTTTCGGCCTTAGCCATCATCAGTGTTACTTGTCAGTTGGAACAAAAGATATCCACAAGAGGCACAAACAACATCAAAACGACAACGGTCACATCAAAATTTAAAAAACACTCTACATTATAAGAAAGGTTCACATAATTTAAACATTTAACAAATTAAAGCCAGACGTGGAAACCACGCTTTGATGGTATGACAAACATGTCACATGGCACCTGTACTTTTCTTCTTATTTGTTAATGATGTCTCTTCCTGCTTTTGAGTTACAAAGTGCCTATTGTACGTAGACGACCTTAAATTTTTTAACATCGTTGATGAGAGTATTGACATTCGGAGTGATCCTGATCGACTCGTTGACTGGTGTGACAAGAATTGGTTGAGGCTGAACGTGGACAAAAGCAAAAAGATGAGTTTTTATAGATGCCATAGTCCTTTGGTCATGGAATATAAGATAAATGAGACGGTGCTTGGATCAGTTCAATCGTTTAACTATCTAGGAGTAATATTTGACCAAAAGCTTACCTTTAATCTCCATCAGGATCAAATAATATCAAAATGTTTTAGACTTCTGGGGTTTATAAAGAGAAACACTAAACTCATGGTCGACGCTAAAGCCATTACATCTCTTTATAATTGTCTCATAAGAAGTATCTTAGAATACTGCTGTGTCCTTTGGTCTCCATACTATCAATGTCACATATCAAGATTGGAGAAAGTCCAAAATAAATTTTTAAAATATCTTTTCAATAAGCATCATGTTCCATCCGACAACCTGAGTTATGAGGTCAGATCCATGCTCTGTGGATGTAAAACTCTGGAAGTAAGACGCAATAACTACTTTCTGTATTTTCTTTATAAGCTCCTCCATGGAGGAATTGGTTGTCCTCAACTGCTGGGGTAACTTAATTTCAGAACACCGCCAAGACCTCTTCGACATCACCAACTTTTCTCTGAGAGAGTGCACCGAACAAATTATGGAGAACAGGCATTTGTTGATCGCATGACACGCATATATAATGCAAATTTTAGCCATATCGACATTTTTTTCAATTAGTTTTAACAGTTTAAAGAACTTAATAAATTAAGAAATGCACAATTATTGTGAATTGTAAAAGTTGTTTCTTTTGTATGTCTTCGTTTTTGTTTAATTATTACTATGTGTATATTTTTAATCTTAAGTGTGATATACCAAAATTTTCTTTCCCTTTTGAATGTTACTTTCACTTAATGAAACACTTATATACCTTGTTTGTCTAAAGTTATTTGAATTGAGTTGAGACCATTGCTGTACCATTTGGGGATCTTTCCCTGTAGTGTATGTATTGAGTGAATAAATAAATAAATGCCGTAATTTTGTCTAGATTGCCACCAACATTATGCAGCATTAAAGCAGCATTCTTAGCGGGTATTTCACCAAATTCAATCTTGTCCAGGAAAATATATACAGGTAAAGCAGGGGGGGTTGGAAAAAATGGGCAATATTTGATCACCAGCTTTTACTACCGAAGCGCCCCGCCCGCGCCGGCTCCGATTTCTGTTCTGAAAGTTATATCATGCAGCTGTAAAAAGGGTTGCGGTAAGCGATGTGGATGTCTTAGAGTTTGATTACATTGTTCAACCATGTGCTTCAACTACCACGGACAGGGTTGTCTGCATCACCTGACGAGATATGAAATGAAGAAAACTTAACAAACGAATAAAAAAGAGATGTTAGGCCCACAGGGGACCACACTTTTAAAAAAATGTGCCAGAGCTCTACCTCAAGGGTGAGGTGGAAACGAGCTCAAGTTAGAAAATGCATAGTTATAATGCTTTAAAATCACTGTTGCTGCAAATTTTTAAAATTTGACTTTGATCATACCTATGTAGGTGTATTATAGCAATAAAACCATATAAATCACTACAACTAAAGCCACTTTCTACATATTTAAACAACCTGCTAACAACTACCACTAAATTTGAACGTTATTTGCGGGAATTCAGAGAGGTCTACCTAAAATACTTATAGGACAGTTTTTATGCAGAATTTAATGGCAAATATTTTTGTTTCTATACATTTTTTACCTTTAAACAACGGTTTACGAGTAAATTGAGAAAAACCGGCGCAATGTACCATGCGGGGGTGTTTTTTTTGCAAAATAAAGGATGTTGCGGACATGGACCACATGGGAACTTTTTTTGCATTTCTTTCTACCCCAGTTGGGAACATTATCTACGTAATATGAAACTTTTATAAATTATTTCTTCTAAAAAGTACCCACATTTCTGTGTAGTATAAACCATAATTGGAGAATTACAACGGGAGTACATGAAAGCAATCAACGTTTTATTGAAGGCGCGCACTGTTCTAGGATAGGAGGAGACTTTAATGCAAAAATAGGCAGGGGTGCAGAACCATCGGAAACACACATAGGACAGTTTGGACTCGGCACCAGATATTAAAGGGGAAAAATGTTAGCAGACTTTCTAGAAAGAGAAAGACTTTATCTGATGAACAGTTTCTTCCAAAAGAGAGAGAAACGCAAAGGACATGGAGTAGCCCAGATGGACAAACCAAAAATTAGATCGACTTTATAATCTCCCGCCATAAACACATAATCCAAGACGCAGATGTAGCCAATCAATTTAACAGCGGCAGTGATCACAGGATGGTAAGACGCAAACTACTCATAAACACAAAAATGGAAAGAAAAAGAAAGATGGAACAAACGACGAAGAGAGGAAGTAGAGAAAAGATAAGGAAACATACAAACAAAAGCTGAATGAAAATTTTTTCCAATAATCCAGGAAAAACAGAAGAGTCATTAGATGATAGAAATAGGAGAATAACAAAAAATATAAAAGAAACAGCAGAACAGATAATAGGCCCCCTAGAGAAAACGCCGGACAAACTGTCGATAGAAACAAAACACCTCGTAGAGAAAAGGAGAAAACTCATAACCGAGGGTAAAAGAGACCCTATTGAATACACTGAAACCAACAAAACAGCAAGAAAATGGCGGATATACTAAAACATCAAACGAAACGAGTGCAATCCCTATTATAACAGCACAAGGGACTAAATATATTTAAAAGACATAACACACCTAAGAAAGTGATAACAAAAACAAAAGATGCGAAAAACAACATAGTAGAACACAGACAACGGATATTAAAAGTTGTGGAATCTTTCTATAGAGATCTGTACGAATCCAAAATAACAAACACAATGACAGGAGACGACAAGATTCGAATAGTAAATGTCAACTCAGAAGAAATGCCGGAGATAGATATGGAAGAACTGGAGAAAGGGTTATCCCAGATGAAAAATGGCAAAGCGGCAGGAGAAGACAACATTCTGCCTGAAATGCTTACGGAAAGTAGTATTAAGACGAGACAAGAACTAGTGAAACTATTCAATGAGTGCCTAACAGAAGAACATAAGCTTACTATCACAGATATATAAATTATTCACCAGAATAATCACAAACAGATTAGAGCGAGAACTTGAAGTTTACCAACCAAAGAAACAGGCTGGGTTCCGAACTCACTATAGTACGACAGAACATCTACACACAGTAAGGCAGATGATCGAGAAAACTACAGAATATAACATGAGCCTATGGATGACTTTTGTCGATTTCCGAAAAGCCTTCGACACAGTAGAAATCGGGGCAATAATAAAATCCTTGAGAAATGCTAGAGTGGATCAACGTTATATAATCCTTATTGAAAACATCTATAGGAATTCGACAATCTCGATAGGACTTCATGAATTATCTAACAAAATAAACGCCAAAAAAGGAGTTCGGCAAGGGGACGTAATATCTCCAAAACTATTCACTTAAGTACTCGAGGATATTTTTAAAAAGCTATAATGGGAAAACAAAGGATTGAACATACATGGTGAACGCTTGCACAATCTAAGATTTGCCGACGATATTTGCAAAAGATAAACAGGAATTGATTGATATGTTGGAAGAACTACAAGATGAGGCCGCAAAAGTAGGATTACACATGAACTACACAAAGACCGAGTTTACTACAAATACACCAGATGCAGACGAAACAATACCGATTCATGACAGCACAATAAAAAAGACAGCAACATACATATACCTTGGCCAAGCTATAACACCGGGCAAACAAAATCAAGAAATGAAGATTGATATGAGAATTAGACTGGGATGGGCGGCCTACGGCAAATTAACGTACATCTTCAGGATGAATATCCCAATGACTTTAAAATCAAAAGTCTCTAACGAGTGTACACTGCCTGTTGTCACGTATGGTTGCGAGACCTGGGTAATAACCAGAAAGATCAAACATAACTTGGAAGTACATCAGAGAGCCATGTAAAGATGAATTTTTGGAATTTCCCTGAGAGACTACAAAACAGATACATGGATAAGGGAAAAACCAAAGTCTCCGACATATTAAAATAATTGGTTCTCTAAAATGGCAATGGGCGGGAGACGTGGCAATACATACAGAAAACTGGAGCGGGTATATCACCAGATGGAGACCTTGAGAAGAGAGGAGAAGTGTTGGAAGACCCCAGCAAAGATGGTACTACGAAATAAAGAGGGTAGCTGGCTTAAATTGGTATCGAGTTGCGCAAAACCGAAGCCAATGGCCAAATTTGAGAGAGGCCTATATCCAAAGGATAGAAAACGGCTAAAATAGGGAATAGGGAACCTTTGCATGGATCAAAATTATTATCAATATACAAATAACTATTGCCAACAACTTGAAGGCACGGCAATGGGCAACTGTTTATCCCCGTTCTTAGCTAATCTTTTCATGAGTAAATTTGAAAATGAAACCAGTCAGGAGTTATGAATATTTTCCAAGGGTATCGTACAGGTATGTGGATGACAGTTTCGCGATTTTCGACACCATTAAATTTACTTATGAAGTCCAGAACAATGGCCAACTTCCATTTTTTGATACTTTGGTGATTAGGAACGATAATAACACACTACAATTTGATATTTATAGAAAAGGTACTGCCACTAACCGATATGTTCCTAATGACTCCTTCTACTGCGACTAACACAAAATGGCCTGCTCTCATTTTTTAGTACACCATATGGTTAACTTTCCTCTTAGCAGAGAAATATTTAATAATGAAAAGGAGGCAATTAGGAATATAGCGAAAGATAATGGTTTCAATACTAACTTAATAAAGAGACTAATTAATAAGCATTTGTTTAGGATGGAATTACAAAATATGTCTCGATACCATATAATCGTCAGTATACTAAAGAACTCCAAAAAGTCTTTAAGGAAGTAAGTTTAAAATTAGTACACCAAACTCAGTTTAACATTAAGAAATTATTAGGTGGTCCAAAGGACAAAATTGAAATATTAGAAAGAAGTGGAATATATGAAATTGGATGCATGGACTGTAACCAAAAATATGTTGGGCAAACTAGAAGATCTATACAAATGAGATTCAAGGAACACATAGCCCATTTAAAGTATGGCGGAACAGAAAAATCAAGTATTGCCGAGCATGCTTTTGATAATAATCATAGAATAAAAATTAAAAACTGAAAATTAATTCATAATATAACTGATAGTAGATTATTAGGCGCATATGAAAGTATGGAAATTATTAAACGAAATAGAGATAGAGGGCCTATTCCGTATAGTCCATTGTATTGGTTGATTGAGCGTGACAAGTGGAATTCCATGATTGGTCACTTTGGTTCCGCTTGATTAATCAAACATTTAGTATAAAAGAGAGTTAGGAAGATTTTAAGTTTTAATCACCTCCTGATGGTTAGCGAAACGCGCGTCTGCAATAATTCTGTTTCGGCATTGTGGATAAAACTCCGTTTTAGTGCGTTTTGCCGATTTCAAACCCCAACATAGTTAAAATACCAAACGACTATTCGAACACTACTTTAAACTCGCTACCTACACTAAGGACATAACTATCAATGCGAAAGGAAACTTCGTTTCTTTTTTTTCCATGAACACAATGAATTATAAAATAACGCAAATACCGTGCAAAATATCTAAGATTTGGAGCGCAGGATGAGGCGTTATTTCCCTCTCGCCTCACTCCCTCAGCTAGTTGCCAGACAACCTATTCAGTCTATTAACCTCGTCCTGGCGGTTTATAAAATACCTTGCAACTTTCCTAATATCATCACCTTATCTCTACATATTTAATTAAAAAACATATCTATTGGAGTATTCATGTCGAACGCCAGTTTTAAAAATTCAGCATTCTGTATTTTCGAAGCGAAGCTACTAAGTATAAGATATCAATGGTGTTTGAGGTCTCAAAATATCTAGAAATCTTCCAACTTTTATAAATTTCTCTTACTTTGTAGCTTGTCGTATTCACACAAATAAACATTTTGTATTTTGTATATGCTTTTTTTTAAATAAAAGAGTAAAAGCCACTCTGTTCGCTTACCTCTAATGATGCTTCTTCATCCTTAAGGCTGGCTGTTTCGTCGATGATACCATTTGATTTAGAATCTTGGTCAGCTTTTGGAGATTCTGAAAACATTTGATTAACTTAAATAATATGATGATAATGAGCTGAATATGACTATTTAAATGTGTATCTTTCTAATTTTAATTACAAAAATCTGACAATCGAATCGCGTCAAACTCTAAGAATCTCTAAGCTAAGTATACACAAAGGATACTTCTAATGAAATAAGCTGAGTTTCCGTATTAACTTTTTGCATTTTGTAGTTTAAGTGAATTGGTCGTAATATGGTGATTCGAAAAAAAGTAAATCATGGATAAAAAAGACGGTGTGTGCTGAAGACCATACGACAAAAGTTAAAACTTCAATGGTCTTCAAAGACCAGATAAATACAGGGTGTCCGGAAATAGCATCGCCAAAGTACAGAGGGTGATTCTTCATAAAAAAAACATGAAAATTTTTTCATATGAACATGGGTCCGAAAATGCATAGTTAGCAAGATATAGGGTGTCAAACTTTTTATAAAAAATCAGTTTTTTGTTAATATCTTAAGTATGATTTTACTGATTTTGTTGAAATTTGGCAGGGTTATCTGTAGTAATAAGGGGCTTATTTAGCAATAATTATATTAAAAATATAAAGTCCAGTGGCGTCCCGGAGGGCATCACACCGAATATTATTGACAAAAAAAAGTGTGCGCCGCTGACTTTTTCAAACATTTTATATTTTTTTCATATTAGGCAACTAAAAATACAATATTTTTGATTCCCGAGTTGTTTTTGTATCTTGCGTCATTTTCGATAAAAAAAGTAAAAACCGGTTTATTACATTTCCAAACTTTTTTGATAAAATCGATGTTTTTATTTATATCTAAATATGCTTCTACCGATTTTGTTGAAATTTAATAGGGTTATTTGTAGTAATAAGCGGCTCATTTAGCCTTTACTAGATTAAAAATATAATGTCCAGTGGCGTCCCGGGGGGCATCATACCGAATATTATTGACAAAGAAATGTGCGCCACTGACTCTTTTAAACATTTTATATTTTTTTCGTATTAAGCAGCTAAAAGTACAACATTTTTGTTTCCTGAATTGTTTTCGTATCTTGCTTCGTTTTCGAGAAAAAAAATAAAAACCAGTTTATTACATTTCTTTAGGGCACCAAATTCTACATCAAACGCTGTAATTAACTGGTTTTATTTTTTTTTCTCGAAAACGAAGCAAGATACGAAAGCAAATTAAGAAACAAAAATGTTGCATTTTTAGTTGTTTAATACGAAAAAAATATTAAATGTTTAAAAGAGTCAGTGGCGCACATTTCTTTGTCAATAATATTCGGTATGATGCCCCCCGGGACGCCACTGGACATTATATTTTAAACTAATAAAGGCTAAATGAGCCGCCTATTACTACAGATAAACCTATTAAATGTCAACAAAATCGGTAAAAGCATATTTAAGATATAAATAAAAATATCGATTTTATCAAAAAAGTTTGGAAATGTAATAAACCGGTTTTTACTTTTTTTATCGAAAACGACGCAAGACACGAAAACAACTCGAGAATCAAAAATATTGTATTTTTAGTTGCTTAATACGAAAAAAAATATAAAGTGTTTGAAAAAGTCAGCGGCACACATTTTTTGTCAATAATATTCGGTATGATGCCCTCCGGGACACCACTGGACTTTATATTTTTAATCTAATTAAGGCTAAATGAGCCTCTTATTACTACAGATAACCCTGCCAAATTTCAACAAAATCAGTAAAATCATATTTAAGATCTTAATAAAAAACTGATTTTTTATAAAAGTTTGACACCCTGTATCTTGGAAACTATGCATTTTCGGACCAATGTTCATATGAAAAAATTATCATGTTTTCTTATGTAGAATCACCCCCTGTAATTTGGCGATGCTATTTCCGGACACCCTGTATTTTCACTATGAAATACACGTATATATATTTTGAAATTACTTGCCACACCTTGGTTGTTTAAAAACAAATTTCACCTCGAAACCTTCCATAAAATCGGCTTGCTGCTCTTTGCTTAAAAAACGTTAGCTTTTTATTTAGTATTGTGTAATTCGCGTCATTTAAAAGACAACTTTTGATCTTAAGCAATGCAATCCATTGCTATGGTCGAATTACCTTTGTCGTCTTGAAAAATTATAAAAGAGTGTTACTTCTTTTCAATGATTGTAATGCTCTTTGTTCTTTTTATGCCAAGTTTGGTTTCATTTTAAATGGCTTTATTAGTGTAATTTTAGTTCTAAATTCGTCTTAAAGTTCTTCTGGCTTTGTGTGGGTGTGGTTTCTTCAATTGCTGAAATGGTATCAAACTTAGGAACGAGTTTAGGTGTGACTGAGTAATTTAAACCTTTAGAAAGTTTATCAACATCAGATATTACCTTATTAGACAAATTGCTTACAGTTTTGTCAATAAAGTCGTTATTTCCAGCATTAGATAGATATTCCACTGCTAATTATTCTTAAATGAGATTATTAAATTTATTTAAATTTAGACGCATTTGTTTATCAAAATTAAATAATTGTTGTTAACACAGTTGCAAATGTGATTAAAATAATAAGTAGGTCAAATTTGATTTTTTAAATTAAATTTTAAATTTTATTGCTTTTTTCAGTTTGATATTTATTAAATCTATGAAACTGTAATCTTTTTCGTAACAGAGTATCAAAATTTAAAATTTTATTCATAAAATCAAATGCACTGAATTGATTGACACGACACAATATTAAGACAGCACATTTTTATGGAGTATCAAAAATGCACAAACTAAATTATATTTCCGTCCCATAGTAAGCTGTATAAGTTCACCAGCACACCCCATAGCTAAATATTTACTGCTTAACATTTTTAATCCACTTGTAAATAACATAAGTTCATATACAAAAAGTTCACAACATTTTTTATAAAAACTATCACAAATTCATTTAAATCTTAACTACGCCCCACGAAAATCAGTTCATCGATATATAAAGATTCAAATTGACATCACAAAATAGCATGGAGTGCGAGCAATCTGTGTGGAGAGATTTAAAAAGTATTCGATGTTCGATGATGCGCTTTCCTCTGTTATTATAAGACAACGCGACGCGAAAGTACACAATCTCAGGGCGTTTGCACATTCTCTGTCCCTCGTAGCAGGACCAACGGTGGCCACGAACCAGATTGATCCGGAATCGGCCCATCGCGTCGCAAAAAACTGTATACACCGCAGCAGTTGCTCTTGCTCTACAAAGCGCAAGTAAGACCGTGCTTAGAATATTGCTCACACATCTGGGGCACGGTACAAATAAGTATACGGTACGTTCACTGGAGACAAATTTCCAATTTCGCCGACAGCGTTTGGCGACACTATTTCAAAAAACTGCGTTTATTGTTTTTGCAGCAAAATTTTCGGTTGTGTAACCGGTTCCCTTTCAAAAGATGGTTTTAAAAGTTGGAAACATCTCGTAGAAACATTAAAATACCACGAAATTTCTAAAAATCATATTCGGGCGCAAAAATCATGGCTAGAACTGAGTCAAAGCTTAAAATGTAAAACTATAGATGCGGCTGCTCAATGAATTATTAACGCTGAAACAAACCGCTAGAACGAAGTGCTTCTAAGAATGGTAGCAATCACTAAAATGCTTGGTAAAAATTGTTTGGCTTTTCAAGGTACAAGCGACAAGCTGTTTGAGCATAATAACGGTAACTTTTTAAAAATATTTGAGCTGCTATTGAATTTGATCCCATTATGGAACAACACGTGCATAGAGTGCTCAAAAAAGAGGAGACTAAAGCCCACTATCTTCGGAAAAATATACAAAATGAGATAATAGACCTGTTGCATCAAAGTGTGTGATCCCACATTATTAATGAAATAAAAAAAGCTAAATATTATTCCATAATTTTAGATTGCACTCCTGACGTTAATAAGGAGGAGCAAATGGCTCTTGTAATTAGATATGTTTCAACCAACAAATCTGATTCCAATGAGGTTGAAATAAAAATTAATAAAAGCTTTTTGGGCTTCCTTCCTGTTAAAAGGTCCACAGGGAAACAAATGGCTGACATTATAATTCAAGAGATTAATGATTTGGGTTTAAATTTGCAGGATATTAGAGGGCAGCGATATGATATGGGTCCAATAAGAGGGACGATAAAGCAGGAGTGCAATCTAGAGTTAATAATTTAAATTAGCGAACATTCTACGTTCCATGTAGTAGCCACTCTATCAATCTAGTTGTTAATGATATGGCAAAAGCAGCTTTGGAAGCCGCTAATTTCTTTAATATGGTTCAAAAAATATATTTATTTTTTTCGGCATCTACTTCTCGATGAGCAATACTTTTAAAGCATGTGCAAGCAGTAGCGTGCCGTATAGGGGGCCAGGGGGGGGCGAATGCCCCCCCCCCCGCCCTCTATCTAACCCGCCTCAGCCTCCTAATGCAAACTGCAAATGACTCATCATTCGGCGCCCTCGAACTAGCTCGCCCCTCCCGCCCTTATACCCACGGCACGTTACTGTGTGCAAGGATTAACTTTAAAACCATCGAGTGACACTAGATGAGAGAGTAGGGTAGAGGCCTTAAAGCCTTTAAGATTTCATATTGGAACATACTTATTTTGTAACGATTTTAACTTTTTGGTAACAATTGGGCGTTTGTGTCATTGCGTAGGAAATAGACATTTTTAATCTAACCAGACGTGCATCACTGCATATGATAATAATTAAGCTCATTTATAAATGGTTTTGTTGTTTAATTTCACCATACTTCTACTTTCAATATGTGGTTTTAAAGCGCGGGAGTCATTAGTCATATTTAAAACAACAAACTTGATGATTCATTTTTTTTTCTAGTTTCATCGTAATAAGATCTATACGACAAGCCGTAATATCTGCCACTCTAGATGCTTGGTATCAAACAAAGCGATATTTTCTGTATAACTATGTGCAATTTTAAGAAATTATTACAATCTGCTATAAATCTACTGCTTGATAACGAATTAATTAATAATTAGCAATTTTAAATTATTATTAAGATTTTTATTGTCTACTTGATTCGAACTTTAATCACCTACGTTAAAGTACTGTATTTTTCTCAATTTCTGTTTTTGTGACTAGATAATTATACAATAAATCAATCGGAAAATTGGAAATTAATGGATTATCCTCACAGTGACAATAAAATAAGAGTACCTGAGTACCTACTTTGAATGTTCATTTGATATTCTTAACCCTTAACTACTTACTATAAGCAGGGTTTGGGAGATACACACAAGGCCGAATACCTTTATTCCCCTTTCCGGTTTATTCACAGCTGCTTTAGATCACTGGGCATTTGTGTCTGTGTATTCTCCTACCTAGTCATAGAGAAAGTTAATAAAAAGAAGAGTGTCAGAATCATATCTTTTATTTAGCGTGCCATTTAACGCGCAACTAATTTGCGCATGAAGCGCTAGTATCGAAGGAACTAGCGCCGGAAGTGACGGAGATAGACGAGTCGAGACGAAGTCCATCTTCACCAAACCCGAACGTCCGGAACTCGACAGTCGAGATTCTCGAGATTCGAGAAGGCGGAGCAAGTCGTTGCGTGTGAAATTATTATAACATTCTTCAAAGTACTTAAAACTAGGTTGAATGATTATACTGCGATCCATATGTTATTATTAGTTTCTTTTATGTGGCTATCCAGTTCAATGTGAAATCACCGAGTTTTGTGTATCTTTTCTGTGTCTAATGTTTGGTATAATGGCTAATGGCGGATTCGGGATTTCTGTTTCTTTTTCAATGAAATAGGTAAGTATGGTAGGCAATAGGAATGATAAAAAAATAATCGGCGCAAATTACACGTTCGATATTTTATTTCCAATGCATATTACATTTGTGAAATATTGTTTTGCTTTATTTTTTTTTCAAATTTGTAATAATAACTATAAACGCCAAACATTATTATGTAATGTTTTTGTTCTCTTCTAGGTTTTATTTTTAAATAAAATGATGTGCAATACCAATCCGTCTTCTTCTTGATTCTTGATCCATTCTTCCCTAAAAACTCTCTTTTATCAAGAACAATGTTTTTCTATAAAAGTTTTAAACTGCAATGCTTTCTTTTGCGAAAGTTCGATCGCTCTTATTTGCTTTTAATTATCTACGCAGTTAATTATTAATAATAAATTGACAGATGCATTAAGTGCAAATTTGTAAGAGCAATGGTCTTAAAAAATATATCTGCAGTTTAAATAGGTTGGAAACAAAATTCCGACAAGAGACGAATTCAAATGCCCCGCCTTTTTTTCAATCGATAATATAGTTATCCGTTTTACCGAAGAGGCAAAGGCTATCTCCTAAGTTAACACCGGATCGCTGTGATCGAACGCAATTTTCGTTTTTAGTATAGAATCGGACACTTTCTCGATGTACCTAGTGATGTCACTGCAACCGACCGGCTCGACAGATCTATCGATTTTGCGGTCAAAAAGACCTTATTTTCTACCGATTTGCAAATTCTCAATAAGTTTATTTTAAAAATTAACATTTTAAATAAAACGACATAGCAGATATCGTAAGCAACTTTCCAAATTTAATTTCAATCGAGGAAATACCGAATGGAGGTTAAGAAACCATTCCGATAATAAATATTGTAATGTAAAAATTGTAATAGCGATTACTAACGTTTGGTCAAAGCTAGGAAATACCACGGTCGCTTTTTCTATACTATGGAAATTTGTTAAAAAAAATTGTAGTTACCAGATTCTTCTGCTAACGTAAAAAGAGTGCTCTCAGCTGTCAATTTGTTAAAAACAAAAACAACCAAAACAAGCATAATTTCTGGCATTCTCCATACAAAGCAGTAGGTATTTAGGATTCATTACACGTTATAACTTCGGCACATTGCGTCAAAAATGAATGGCCATAATTTGAAATCTGCATATTTCGTAACGCTAAATAGTGTTTTTTTTTAATTTTTAATTACAACTTAATTTTTTACTAATTTTTTTAATTAAGAGTTTTCTTCGTCTGTTTTCTTCGTGTTTAAATATTATGGCAATTTAATTCAAAATACGTGACCCAAATATGTCTGTTGGACGGATTTCAGCAATTAAAATGCAATAAAACGAAACATTTCTTCAAATACATATTGTTACCAGCCGCCGTATGTGACAAAGTTTGACAGCATCTTCAGAAACACTGAAGAATTCATTTTGCCGGTTTCATTAATTATTTGCTGATATTAATTATCTTATATATTAATTATTATTATATTTTAATGCTGTTCGTAATTTTTTTATTTCTCAATAATCAACTATTATTCCCAAAAAACAATGATTTTAGGCAATAACACCTCTACAAAAGAACAAAGTGCTCACAAAATTTTAGCTCGTGACGTCATGCATGTACGCCTTTACTATTTCGAGCGAATATGTAGAAAGGGGGCTTGCGGGTATAGGGGTAATCGCATCGAGGCGCAATTGGTTACAACGTTGCCGGACTACTACGATAGTAGCGAATATTAGGATGCCCGTATATAAAGATTGTATCTTTTACATTACAATTTTTCCAATATTGTAAAAAACATATTGTTATAAGATGTTCTTTCCTCTTTTTATAATGTGCTATTTCGTAATTTATTTATTTAATTATCTAATACTACTACCTTGTTCGTGCACTTTCTTAAAATAATACAGTGGACTCTCGATAATCTGCCACTCGATAATCGGTGACGCCAGATAAGTGTTGGCCGCCGCCTCCGCTGTACGCAGTGTAGAAATTCTCGAAATGGGAACAAGTAAATAAGTACGTTTTAAATTTCGTGCATTATTACTAACCACCTCTCTAAATACATACGTACGTACATATGTATTAGATACATTATTCATATTATGTATTTATACCTATAAAATATAGACAGACACCTGGATTTTACATACATATTTAAAATCATACATACACTCACCGGATAATTTGCCGACCTCAATAATTGGCAGTACTGGTGGTCCCAACCAATAACACCTCTTAGGTGGGTATTGTCCCAACACCCGCGAGTTATCGAGAGTCTACTGTACTTTCCGTATAGAGCCGGCAACTGCGCAAATAAAAAAACGGATAAAAGATTCGTTTTTGAATTTGCCGATACTTAATGGCTATGGTAATCGGTAATTAGTGTTATTTTCTTGCATTTATGTGCTCTCAAGTGCGTGAAACTTGTACTTAACATTTCGTTGTATATTCAGGTATACAATTTATATTGTTAGACGTATTTTTAAATACGTAAAACTATAAAATTCGGACTTTAAAAACTTGTTGCTTTTGTGGCGTCGGCCGTTTGTGTTTAATTGTATTTTTCTCTCTCGTTTCGGCTAGTTTTGTGGTAACTGATACTTAGTGTAAATATACCTCAAAAGTATTCCTGGCTTTAATGGAAACTATAAAAATTGGCATAAAGTTCTTGTTTTCGATTTTCCAAAGGCAAAAGCTAGCCTTCTTTAAAATAAGTTAGTGTATGTATCCCCTTATGTGATTAAAATTGCACAGCTTACATGGATGACATCACACGACAAGCACTAAGGCCTTGTTATTGAGTGCGTATTGTTTTAACACGTTTTACTAAAGACACATCTTAACTTTAAATTTACCGAGTTTTGATCAAGTTATCAATCGAAAAAAAAAATTGATAGTGACAACACAGCTCACCAGTCAGTTCGGATCAAGTTGTTAGTTAATGTACGTCGCTACGGGTTTCTTCTTCAGTTATAGTATATACGTCGGTTTTTTTGTTTCATCGCAATAAGTATGTAGTTAAGCAAAAATAATGTGTGTTCATACTGATTATTCTTGTTGTTTATTATTCTAATTAGGCTGTTAATAATTTGCAGTTGAAATGGCATGAAACAATAGATTATAAGACAATCAGAAAAGTTTTGACAAGACAATGAGGAAAATCCAGAAATTCCAAGTACTTCAACCTAGATTCTTCCTGTCATAGCTGCTGATAATGTAGAGGCAGGGAGGAATTTACTAGAAGAATGGAGCCCACCTGAAAACGGGTGAGTTACTTCCGGAGACGAGCAGGAGGAATAAATAATGAACCAGTCTACAACACATAATGAAAATGCTGATGAGCATATCACCAATTACTTTTACGGGAAAGACGAAATGAAATAATCCAAAACTCCTCCAAAGGGTAGCAAAATAACGAGGAAAAATATTTTAACAGTTTTACCGATTGAGAGAGCCTGCCCGATGAGACTCTCTTGAAACTGCTTTAAAAGCATGATAATGATTAATGTCTAATTACTCCTGAAATTATATTAGAAAAGGTCATGCATACTAATGTATGAATTCAAATAATAAAGGCCATCTATGACAAATTCAAGCGGACCAGAAATTCTAAAAACACCTTATAGGCCCAGTAGATAAAGTTGAGATTGATGCTTCTATATGCCTACTATACATGCAATGAGTTTTTTAAATCTGGTCATGAAGACACCAGGTCGATGTGGGCAGTTCAATAAAGTTCCGTTTCGTCTTCGGTCGAGACAACACGCGTTGTGCGGAATTTATTAACTTGGTTCCTGTGCGTTTAGGAAACCGAATCTGTGCTAATAAATATCAAGCGAGTTTTAAACCGTACCTTGCGATCCGTGCTGCCTAAGCACGTATTATTTCCGCTCTTTCAAGAATAACCTCTTGAAAGAAGCACATCTGTGCCAAAAACGGCAATTCGGGGACGGAGCCCCGACTACCTGAGGGACCATAATGGACCAGGATGATGACTGTTCATCCCTGCAGTCAGAAGACACCCGCATCTACCCACCAAGCGAAAATGTCATCAAAAAATGTCAGTGTATATATAGTAAATTAAGCCTTAATGTAGACAAATGTGAGGAGTGTAAAAAATACCATCTTAACCTGCAATCTATCACCGGGAAAATTACCGATGTAGTTATACACGAATTAAACAAAGCCATCGATCATCTAAAAGCAGCCCATCAACTGAAATCCAACTCAACGAAGAGGAAAGAGGTTAAATCTAAAATAGACACCGGTCGCGTCGGGGCCAAAAACAAAAAGCAAAAAATCGCCGATGAATCGTCCGATATGGAAACATCGACGCCTGCACTACACTCCAACGCAACAAAAAGCCCCGCAAAAACCGCATGCAGCATATCAACGGATTCGACCGGCCAGGGAAGTAATAAACAGCATAATGCTTCTGCGACCCTGGTAGGACTATGAGCGTGAGACTTTCAAAACCCCATATAAAATTATAGGGTTAAAAGAAAACATAAAGGTGGTTAATTTACATTCCGGCGGCGCCTCGAAGGTGCCGATAAGTAATAGGTATGAAGTATTGTCGGACCTCGAGGATGACAGCAGCGCTATTTCGACATCTGCAATTAGCGATTCAACTAAAAAGCATCCTAGCCGAACCAGTGCACGGCTAAAAAAGAAAAGTCAAGTTACCATAAAAACTAAAACAGGACACCCTCCCCCAATTGTGCTACAAGGTAAAATTCAAAACCATCAAAAATTGCGAGAGGACATGCAACGAATGCACATTACAAAATTTTCAATTAAGTACGCTAAAAATAGTACAATCGTGTACATAGAGAACGAAAAAGACTGGACAGTTTTTAAACGCAATTGTGACAACGAACAACTAAAGTACCATTCGTATGCCGAGCAACACCAAAAGACAAGGGCCTACGTCTTGAGAGGGTTGGATGGCGACATCCCCCTCGCCGAAATTAAGAGACAATTATTGGAAGAACATGACTATGCGGCAAAGAATATCTATGAGATGAAGAAAACGCAAGTACCCCTTTATCTCGTTGTCCTTGACGCCACGGTCACCCTTAAAAAAGTTCAGCAGGACATTAAAACTCTGATGAACATAAGAGTGACGTGGGAAAACCGGCACAGCACAAGGCCAATAATGCAATGTCGCCGGTGTCAGGGACACGGACATTCAATGTCATTCTGCAAGAAAGATTTCAAATGCTCAAAATGCGCTCAAGGGCATGAAATAACTGCATGCACGGTTGACGAAATCAAATGCGCTAACTGCGGAGGCCCACACCGGTCAATTAGCCTCGATTGCCCGGTGTATACCTTTAAAGTTAATCAGCTTCAAGCCGCATCCGCCCCAAAACAGCAGCGCAAACTTGTACCAGCACCCTTGCCCACCACGCCGGCCTGGCAGGGGCAAGGTCGTCGGAACCAAGGCCGGGGCACAAATGGAAGACCGCCACCCCAACAGCAACAACAGAGTAGCCGCCCTTCTAACCAGCGTCCCCCGCCAAATTGCGAAAATTATGATAAGGACTTTCCTAATGTCTTAAGAGCCACTCCCCAGCAAACGCATACGGACAGAAATCCTCAGCAGCGATCTAATACGGTAGGTGCTACCCCACATAGCATAGCTGATCAATTTTCTAATTTAAATAGTATTGTAACAGAAATCAACTCAATGGTAAACATATGGGAACTGTTCTTTGCATTGGACGAATTTTGTACAATGCTAAAAGCATGCAATAATGACAAGGTCCGTATAATGCAGGGAACAATCCACTTTTTCTCCGTAGAAATACATAAGTACAATGTTTTATCCTGGAATTGCAACGGCATTAGGAAGAAACTTGGCGAATTTAAACATTTTGTGTATAATTCCAACTTTCAGGTTGTTTTTCTACTTGAAACGATGCTAACACCGGATTTTAAGGTGAAGATTCGAATCTATTGCGTCGAAAGATGCGATAGGCCGGATCGCGGAGGAGGAGTGGCCTGCCTAGTGCACAGGTCGCTAAAGTATAAAAGAAAAACACGTCTCAGATCGCGCATAGAACATATAGCCATTGTGCTGGACGGCGGCCTGTGCATTAGTGGGGGCTACGCTCCGCCGAACCTACGCTTGTCACAAGACGACTTCACCGAGTTTTTAGAACCGGGTAAAAAATCACTGCTTATCGGCGATTTTAACGCCAAGCACGTCGCGTTCGGCGATATAAGTAGTACACACAAGGGCACTGTTTTAAGAAACCTTCTAGAAGACAACCTGGAATTCAATATCACCGAACAACATATCCAACCTTCTACCGTGGAAACACTACGGCTTCGTTCCTGGACGTGGCGATTACCCGAGGAATAGCAAGGCCAACACCGCCTACTGTTATTAGCGACCTAAATTCGGATCACCTTCCAATTAAGATGTGCCTGACTAATATCAGGCGGCCAGAAACCGATGAAACGTATGTTTCATACAAAAATCTTAATTGTAGGGTGTTTCGAGAGAGGTTGAACGAGGCAACTGTTATTCCGAGGATAATCGAGACCGTCCGGGAGCTAGAGTCGGAAGTTGACACATTAACTCACAACATCCAGCGCGTCAGGGACGCCCTATGTCCGGTAGTCAGGAGGAGGCCATTTGTGGAAACTCTTCCTGATGAGGTCCTTAGCCTCATTAGTTTCCGGAACCGAATTCGGCGCAGATGGCAGAGAAATCGCGCTGCAATCGATAAGATTAGGGTCAACGCTCTGACGGAACAAATCAAGCAAAATATCCAAAATCACAGAGAGGCAACTTGGATGAAGTTCGTAAATGGGCTCGGCACGGAGAATGGCTCCCTGTGGAAACTCGCGAGGCAGGTCGGGGGAGGCCCGGCCGAAATGCCCGCCATTTCTCATAAGGGCGAGGACTTCCTAAGCAACCGTGGGAAAGCCGAGGCATTCGCTGACTTCCTTGAGGGCGTACACGGGGAAATACCGGACACCGTGCCATTGCACGCCCATATTACTGAACAAATAAGGCCGTTCATAAAACAATATCCGATTCCACCCTCTGTGATGGATAAACTGCTGGTTAATCCGTCGGAGATACGAAGCGCTCTCCGCCATCTGCCAAAGAATAAGGCTCCGGGACCTGATACGATCCCATACATACTCCTTAAAAACATCCCTAATAAAGTCCTTATACACTTCATGCACATAGTTAACGCCGTGCTTCGCCTGCAACATTTTCCTAGCTCATGGAAGATCGCGCACGTAGTACTGTTCCCTAAGCCTGGGAAAGATCCTAGACTAGTCAGCTCCTACAGGCCGATTTCACTACTGAACACTTTGAGCAAGCTCACTGAGAAGCTCTTGTTGCCCAGGATTAACAGGGTTGCTCTGGACCTCCATATTTTGCCGCAGGAGCAATTTGGCTTTCGTAGCGGGCATGGTACATGCATGCTCGCTGCGAAAATAGCGCACGATATATATGAGGGGTACAATATAGGGCATTGCACCTCTCTGTTACTCCTGGACATAGAGAGAGCGTTCGACCGGGTGTGGCATGACGGATTGCTGCATAAACTTTTCATCAAGCATAGTTTTCCTATGCATATTGCAGCATTCGTCGCGTCGTACCTGGCCGGGCGCGCCTTCTCAGTGCGCGTTGGCAAATCTCTCTCAATCTTGTGAACGATAAGGGCGGGCGTCCCGCAGGGAACGGAACTATCACCACAGCTATTTAGTTATTACATAGCAGATCTTCCTTCCCATCCTGATACTTCCTTAGCGTTTTACGCTGACGACACCGCTATCTATTCCCACTCCGCTACTGCGCAGGAGGCGACAAACAATCTTAGCGCCCACATGGCGCAAATAACTGAATTCTATGATAACTGGAAAATACGGCTAAACGCTGCAAAAACAGAGTTAGCTGTATTTACCAGGAAATACAGGAATACCGAATCAGCGCCCATCGTGATTAATAACATCCCCATCCACCCTAAATCCTCAATTAAATACCTAGGAATCATTTTTGATTCGAAGCTCAACTTCAGTAAACATATTACCCATATCCGGGGCTCGAGAAGTTAAAGCCTCTAATTCGAAATGGTTCCTGTCTTAGTCCCAGAAATAAGCTCATCCTGTATAAGTCTATTATTAGGCCATTTTTGTTGTATGGGGCACCGGTTTGGTGCTCTGTGGCCCACACTAACGTTAAAAAACTACAGATATTACAGAACAGACACTTGAGGGCGGTTTTCTCGGCGAGCCGCTATACTAAAATACGGCACTTGCATGCCTGGGCCGGCATAGAGTTCATCAATGAGTTTATAGCCAAACTGGCATGCAAGTTCTACAACTTTAGTATACGCGGCTCGCCGAGGACTGCTCAAATTGCCGGTTTGAGACGAGACTCGGTAATCACGCCCAAACACGGGCCCTTGCACCGAAAAACAACAATGTTTTACATGTTTGTCATTCCATCAAAGCGTGGTTTCCACGTCTGGCTTTAATTTGTTAAATGTTTAAATTATGTGAACCTTTCTTATAATGTAGAGTGTTTTTTAAATTTTGATGTGACCGTTGTCGTTTTGATGTTGTTTGTGCCTCTTGTGGATATCTTTTGTTCCAACTGACAAGTAACACTGATGATGGCTAAGGCCGAAAGCGCTCTGTTACGCTGATTAGACGTCCTTTTGGATTAAAATTTTTGCATGGAATACAAAAGTTTTTCATTTAGTACGTTAGAGATACTTGTTTTCTTCTGATATTGTCTCGAGTAGAGATTTCATTTTGCTAATGTTATGATAATTCATTGATTTATTTTTACTTCAGTTGGCTGTAAGCCTCATGGCAGTAATTTGTATCTCATTACCGCAATTTGTAACTTTAATTTTTCGTCTTGATACCGGTATCGAACAGAGCTCATTTCGTTTATACCAGTAGATATTTACCGTCTATATATACATATTTACTTCACAGGTTATGTTATTGATTTAGTATATTTTTATTAACTGTTTATTGATGTTATCGCTGCTATAGGATTAATTTAGAATAAAGTTAATTAGTAAAATATTAACTATTTAATTGTTTTGTGATTGACTGCATTTAGTCAGACCTTTAAGAATTCAACGATTGGTTAAAATTATTTCGAGATAGGAATTTGGCAACATTAATGTTATAGGACATTGCTTTGATTTAATAGTCTGATAATCTAGATGAAACCATTATAGAGAGTCTCCTCATTGGTTCGTAGGCGATACCATAACCCCAAATTAATTAGAGATATAATTATATGTCTTTGGCGTGTATGTGAAAGTGGTTAATATTTAAATAAACAGTTTAATTAGAATCCAGACGTTTATTTTGATAAGCTGGCGTCTATTTTCACGATATTTTGATGTAGGGTATGTTTCTAGATTTTACTGCCCTGACTTCAATTGGTAACAAGCATGGATATATTCCTAGTTATACATTAAGTGGCGCCGTCACCTGGCTGTCAAGTTATAGACCCACGCCTTTAATTATTGTTGAAACCACTGAGCAAAACTTGGCATATGGACCGTTTGTTGAGCAATTAACAATAGTGCTACAAAATATGAACCTAGTCCAGTAGTAATGGGTATGATAGAACCAATATATGGTTCAGAAAGCAACGTAACGGGAGATAATACTTACGTGGGAGCGATAAAAAAACAAAGACAGATGACCCCAGAATTCTTACCAAACAAGAAAAAAGAAACAACCTCAATATAGAAATACCATGGATTTCTTTTTAAAATATGTAGCTAAAAATCTAAATTCACTACATATAAAGGGAAGAGTACAATAATTTTGTTCCTGTCGCCACTGAGATTCTGCGTATTAAGATATTGACCATGTCCGAACACCTCCAAAACCCATGAGATGAAAAGAGAAAGAGATTATAGATTAATAACGCATTATGCGTTGTTAAAAAAGATAGAAAAATAAGATACGTTTGCAAAATACCTATATGTTTAGAATGTTCAATTTAAATATGTTCATAACGTAAATAATTAAGGTCTAATTTTAAAAATCGTATTAAAATAACTTGCTTTTAACTTAATTTATATGAAAAATACATTTTAAAAAAAATAGAGACGTCTTAAAACAAGTTTTGAAAATGAGTCTGACAGACCCATTTGTATGTAGTAAGTATGTGACGCATATGTAATTATAGCAGTTAAGGGTTAACATAGGCCCAATAGGATCGACGATGTTTATTCTTTTCCTGGGTTAAATAGTTTATGAGCTTTAGGATGATGCGTATTCCTTAGGACTCTTACCAAAAGGTTGCTAGGACGATGCCTATTCCTGCTTCTGGTCAGTGAATTGTATGTACCAATTTCCTTGTGGATTCAGACCTGCTACTAATCCTTGAGACGAAGTGGATTGGATATTTGACATGACGCAAAACTATTGGCGATTTAGATAATTTTGAACCAAATTTTTCGGAAAATGATATTTTATTGCCAAACATTACAACTGAGGATTTCGATTTTGACCAACTCAAACATGATATAGCGGTGATTTTGGATGGTATTGTTGTTGGGTTGCTTTAAAAAAGTGAAATATAACCACTGTAAACCAAAATTAGTGTATGCCGAACAACTTACTATTAATGACCAATTCGATATTATATTTTAAAGGACTTTGGTATCTTTAGCTTATATATTTTAAAAAATAACTAATGCGTGTTAAGATATTTTCTTGGATATCTGTAATAAAATATCCTTTCTACATATTTTATTTCTAAAATATTTGACCCTACATAAATACGTTAGATATTTTCAAGACTGTATTAATCACACTGAACAAAATATTACGCTATTTAAGAATTAATATGGTAAACACAATCACCTCTTGGGTAAAAATTAAAAAAATAACACTAGACACTCTCCGTAGATCCAATTCAAGTGGATACCTTAGTAATCAATAATTATGACTATAATAGATAATAGTCAATGTTTTTCCCTCAGGTTTACCTATTTGACTTTTAATAACAAAAATTCATAAACATTCCACTTGAAATTCCAGATAACGACTTACTCATGTATCTTTATATTATTAAACTGCCGAGTAAATTACATAGGCAGGTACACTCGAAATTACGTGAATATCTTAGAAAATACCCCTTAAATAGCATCAACCATGTATGGTAAGTTTTAAATTTAGTGATTTTCATAAAACTCGTAATTTCACAATGTGCTAGCTCTTTGTTACTAGTGACTCGAAAACCGTAAAAAACTTTAAAAGGCTCTCCCGTAAAATTGTAAAAAATAAGTTACGTAAGTTCATGAAATTGATGAAATCATCTCTCTAGCTTCAATAAGAATCGAGATCCCAATAGTGAGCATCGAATTTGGGACACACTATAATGTCTAAGTTCAATTGATTTCGAAATTGCCATAAGATTAAAAGAGAAAATATTAATATTTTAGCAAGGGCAAAAAATGAAATCCAAAAGGTATTTCCGTTAAACAGCAAGTTAGCACCTGCAAATAGGCTTTGGACATAGCCTAAAGAAGAATAGCCGCGACACTCGGCTCGTTTAGTGGGGTACGGAATCAAATTCTCCCTGAAGCTCACTGAAGCGAGCACACTACGCAGTTGGAACTCGATGCCAATCATACGCGCTTACCTGGGCCGGAGTGCAATACATTTTAATAGGAATTAAAATTGAAAAAGATTTGTTGTTTGGGTAAATAGACTATCGTTATGTGTATATATTGTTTTGTTTGTATGTTATATAAATAAGTTAATGTTTATGTGTTAAAATGGGAAAAGGACGGCAGAATTGTGCATCTAGTTTGTTTATTTAAACTTACATTTGATCATAAGGTATCGGAATCGGTTCAAATGACTAAAATAAATTGGAACTAACTGAAACTAACCGAAAGTTAATTGAACGACTAACCAAAGCTAGCCAAAAGTGACCATAAGCACTAAAACAGGCTAAAACGTATCGTAACAGGTTACAAAAATTAAAGTAAGTTAAAACTAACCAAAACGAAACGAATTTAAGCGACTACAAAAACATTAAATTTGCTTATAACGTATAGGAACCGATTCAAATGACTAAAATAAATTGGAACTACTTGAAATTAATCGAAAGTTGATTGAATGACTAACCGAAAGTAACTAATAGCACCAAAACGGGGTAAAACGTATTGGAACGAATTAAAAATGTTAAAGTAAATTAAAACTAACCCAAATTAGCCGAATATTGGCAAGTAACCAAAGACATTAAAATTGGTTATAACGTATCGGAACTGGTTCAAGTGACTAAAATAAACTGGAACTAAGTGAAAGTTAACTGAATGACTAACCAAAAGTAAGTAAAAGTACCAAAACGGTCTAATACGTATCGGAACAGATTAAAAATACTAAAGTAAGTTAAAACTAACCCAAATTAGCCGAATTTTGGCGATTAACCGAAAGTAATCAAAAACTCTAAAATTGGTTATAGCGTATCGGAACCGGTTCAAATGATTAAAATAAATTAAAACTAACTGAAATTAACCAAAGTCGATTGAACGCGTAACCAAAACTAACCAAAAGCACCAAAAGGGCTAAAACGTGTCATAACAGATTAAAAATATTAAAGTAAGTTGAAACTAACGCAAATTAACCGAATTTTGGCGACTAACCTAAATTAATTAAAAATATTTAAATTGGTTATAACGTATCGGAACCGGATCAAATGACTAAAATAAATTAAAACTAACTGAAACTAACCGAAAGTCGATTGAACGACTAACCAAAACTAACCAAAAGCACCAAAAAGGGTTAAAACGTATCGTAACAGATTAAAAATATTAAAGTAAGATGAAACTAACCAAAATTAACCTAATTCTGGCGACTATGCTTGAATTAATTAAAAACATTTAAATTGGTTATATCGTATCGGAACCGGTTCAAATAACTAAAATAAATTGGAACACATTGAAAGTAACCAAAATTTGATTGAAAGACTAACCAAAACAAACCAAAAGTAACTAAAAGTACCAAAACGGGCTAAAACGTATCGGAATAGTTTAAAAATATTGAAGTAAGTTAAAAATAACCCAGATTAATTCAATTTTGGCGACCATCCTAAACACTAAAGTTGGTAATAACGTATCGGAACCGAAAGTAATCGAATGTTGATTGAACGACCCAATTTTGGCGACTAAAAACTAACCAAAAACATTAAAATTGGTTATAATGTATCGGAAAATGACTAAAATAAATTAAAACTAAACCAAAGCTGATTGAACTAACCCAAACTAACCAAAAGCACCAAAACGGACTAAAACGTATCGGAATAGGTTACAAAATTTAAAGAGCCCAAAAATAATCGAAAATTGGAAAGATTCATAAAATATATTTGTATACACATTTTATAGAAATAACATATTTCTAATTTTTTTATTGGTCTTACAACCATTTCATCATTTAGCCATGTTGATTTTAGTTTGGCAATATTTTTGAATTATATTTCAATATAAAAGGTCTCAAAAGAGCGGGACATATTTTCCGATTTTCGAATTCTTCTAAAAATTCTAGTTATATTTCATGTAGCATGTCGAATAGCATTCCTTACATTTAAATGCAACTGTTTTCAAACAGTAACTTTGAAATTGTTGTAACTTTAAACCCCTGTAGAATTTGATCGGTTTAACTTAGAGCGAAACGATTTGCATCTTCTTATCTTAGTTATTTAGTATCTATCTAGAGATACCAAATTTTCGGTTTGGTGGGGAGTATTTTCCAGGTTGTGGTTATGTGGAAGATAAGAAAGTGCAAAACATTTCGTTTGACAATAAACAGTTCGGATTCTACAATAAAGGTGTAAGTCTCAAAAACATTGTTTTTGCTGGTTGTTTTTCGTAAAAGTCGATCGTTATCCAGATATATCCATTATTTCAGATTTGATCAGCACCTTGATAACATGTTGATTCGCTGTAACTTTTTTGTTTTATCAAGGTATATATCAAGGTAAACAAAAAAGCAAAATGTAGGGTTGGTAGCCAAGCTTTTTTCAAGGTTACACATAAAACAAAACACTACTACTCTTTATTTTTTTTTAAATAGAACACCCTGCATATTACTAGATTTTTGGACTCTCTAGTGAAATCTAAACACATGTCGTGTATAATATCCTATCCCTATCTTTAGCTGTTTACGAAATATTCACAGTTGAAAGTCGGGCATTTTGACATTTTGACAGGCTTTAAAATCTAAACCGCACGAGATCAAAGAAAACGGTTTGCACATCTCTATCTTAGGTTTTCATAAGCTATCGATTGACAGTGACTTTGAATTTAACTGGAGGTTTAAAAGTTCCGGTTAATTTTATCCGCGGGTTAAATTCAAAGTTACTGTCATTCGATAGCTCATGAAAACCTAAGACAGGAATATGCAAACCGTTTTCTTTGCTCTCGTGCGGTTTAGATTTTAAAGCCTATCAAAATGTCAAAATGCCCGACTTTCAACTGTCAATATTTCGTAAACACCTGAAGATAGGTATAGGATATTATCCTATACCTATCAGTTATCGTCTGTAGTGTTATGTTATGTGCACAGTCAAGTATTCGGTTCTCGTTAAATCGGCTTTTGTGACGTAAAAAGTTAAAATTAATCTGTGTGTTTACTACTGTCACATTTATAAAACCTGTAGTTTCCAATGGTGATTTAATATTTGGTGTGTTTTTACTCCTTATAGGGGAAAATTGGAAAAATGTCGAAAACCCTTTAAAGTTATTTTACCGTTAAATATTTATCTGACTTTTTTTGTTCATGGTATTCCAATTCTTATCAGAACCTTGTTTATATTGATAGAGATCTCCTTTTTTTTACTTTCGCATATTCAGATGCAGAATTGAATCGATTGGAATTGGACAGTGCCGGACTAAACATTTTGAACTTATATATTATAAAAGTTAATGATTCAAATGAATGAAAGCGAACAAAAAATTAGAATGGGCGAGTCGGATACACTGTTTAAATGTTGCACTAAAATAAAAAAGACGGACAATTATTTTTGTATCGAATGCTTAAATATTTTTCACAAAAGCTGTACTGAAAGAACTGACTTTCAAATAATCGAGACACATAAAATTCTGTGTTCAAAAAAGTGTAATGAAAAGTTTAATGAATCCACCGACGACACTGTAAATGGATTAAAGAACAGACTTAAGGAGGTTATTGAGGACAGAGACACCACCATAGACAATATCAACGAAAAACATGGCTCAGAAGTAAAAAATTATAAAGATAAGATCGAACAATTATGTAAGAGCATAAAAGAAAAGGATGCTCTACCAAAAAGGGATAGAAAGCGCACGCAAGATTTTACAGATTTGGCTGAAGCTGAAAACAACTTAAGGCTACAACTTAAAGAAAAATGCGACAAAATTTCTACATTAAATAAGGAAATTTCTTCTATAAACAGCGATAACTTAAAACTAAAGGATGAACTTTCTTTAATGACGAATGAATATGGTCGGATAAAGAACGAGCTCGGTGAACTCAGTAAGTTGAACAGAAATATGGTTGACACAATTCGAATGTTGGAAGAAGATAATAAAAGGTGCAGTGATGAGCTGTGTCATTTGCGTAGGACCAGTTTGCTTGCTGATACTACGAACGATCCAGGCTATGGGAAGGTACGAGTTAAGACGCGCATTGTTAACGTGACAAGAAAGCCGCAGTTATTGGTTATTGGTGCCAAAGATAGTGTTATTGGTTGCGGAAACTTATTTAAAAAGTATTCAAATTCTAAATATGATGTAAATTGTCAGTATAAGGTAGGGGTTTTATTTAATGAAATCGCAAGTGATTGCTTGAGTTTCAGTCGAAATTTTACTAAAAAGGATTTTGTGATATTATTTTTGGGATGCGCAAATGCTCTACGTGGCAAACCTATCGAAAAAGTACATGTTGAAAAATTATTGTCTATTTCTAGAATTACCAATTTAGTCGTAATTGGATCTTCATTTGCTTGCAATCGAAATAGTTATTTGTGTATTTAGAGCGCAAAGTAACGGATTGCCGCTTGAGAAAGAATGTTACTGCGCGACGCGTAGCGGAGCGCAGTAATCTTTCGAAAACGGCAATCTTACTTTGCGCTCGAAAAACACACAGAACTTTTTCTACAGCCGCATTTTTTAAAATTAAATGCAAATTTTTCTCTAGACTTATTCTGAAATTTGCGAATGACTGTCAGTTTTGACATATTATGTTCGGGATTCGGGCATATTTAGAACAGGATTGCCAGCAACAAACTGTAACAAACGCACGACTGTCATTTATTTAACTTCGGTTTCCATGACCATCCAGCACACTAGACGGAAAAAGGGAGAATTTCCTTTTCCATGTTCGCGCTAGAGCGCAAAATAAGGATCCACGGCATTAGTTGATTTTGCGATTTCATTTGAATTTAGTATTTAGTTATTTTGCGCGCGGCTGTAGAAAAAGTATTAAATAGCTTAATTTATAAAGACAATATGACAGTCCAGAGCATTCTTCACAATGAAATAAATGATTCTACTTATTTTTCCATCGATAGTTTTATGCAGGTAAATGAAAGATCTTTTAATGGGGAACCGTCTTATGTTGGCAAGATGCTTTTGTGTAGATTTTTGTGTTCACGGCTGCTTTGCGCATCTATTACAAATGCCGTTGAGCTTGAATCTAATAATAAAGTCTTAAGTGGCAATGTTCAGTCCGAAAGTGGCGTTTTTTTAGACCAGACAACGACGAGAGAGAGTTCAGATTCTCTATAATGCATTTAAATATTCAGTCATTAAGAAATAAAGTCGACGAATTATCAATTTTTCTTGAAGAAACGGATAAACCACACATATTGCTTCTGACTGAACATTGGTTACACAGCGACGAAAATGTGTTTTTGCCCGACTATACCGTTTTGTCGATTTATTCTCGGCATGAGTTTATCCATGGAGGTACTTTGGTGTTTGTCCGTGATTGTGTTTTAGAATTATATACGGTTGTCGATATTGCAAAATTTAACCATTTATTAGTGGAAAAAGAGTTTGAATTTTCTATAGCACATATGCCTAGGTTAAGTATTTTTATTGCATGTTTGTATAGACCGCCGATAGCTGATGTGAACGTGTTTGTAACTAGATTGGAAGTACTTTTGTCTCTATTTCCTAGAAATAGCAACATTATATTGGCAAGGGATTTGAACATAAATTATATGGACAGATCGAATGTGAACACCATTATGATAACCAATCTGTTGACCTCATTTGATTTGCATATGCATGTGAACGAACCCACAAGAACAACAAATATGAGTTCATCTTTAATAGACTATTTTTGTTCGAATCTACCAAAACACGTATTTAGGGAATGTACAGGGTGTCCCAAATTCGAGCCTCATCATTGGGATCTCGGGAACTAGAAGATATACGAGATCGGTTAAATGGAGGCAAAGTTGCGCAATTTGGTGCTGATCAAAATGCCACCTTACAAGTTTAAAAATTCCGAACGCTTCCGAAGTTTTTTGGAAAAAACCGAATATTCGCGATTTAATTTTTATTTTTTTAAGACTTTATTTGAATAGATATAACAAAATAAATTTCACTTTCTCATTGTTACTTTTTCTTTTCTACAAGATGGTGTTATCAGATTTTCAAACCGACGTTGCGTCTTTGAGCTGCCATCATCAACTTTGTTTTTTTAAATACGGCCCTGGATTTTTTATTACGGACTTTAAGAGCTTCTAAGGTCCCAGAATCAACGATGTATCGCACTTAATCGAAAAATTCATATTAATGGCATTTTTCATAAGAACTCATGTGTTAGAGAGAGACAGAAATCAGATTTTTGGTAAGATCTTACCAGGAAATCATTAAAATGATTTTTTCGAAAAAGTGCTATACAACAATGAGAATGTGAAATTTATTATTTGTTCCAAATCTAAACCCACACAACTATTTACTTGGGTAAATTGCTAAAAATATAGCCTAGCGCCTATGGTTTGAGGGATGACACTTTAATAATTATATTATTTATTAACCACTTCTAATGTTAGTTTTTAAGCTTTCTTTATGCAAAGCGTTAATGCGTAAAAAAAGGTTTTTGCTTTTAATCCTATTAAAAATATATTTTCTGTCTCTCTCTAACACATGAGTTCTTATGGGAAATGTCACTAATATGAATTTTTCGAATAAGTGCGATAAATCATTGGTTTTGGGACCTTAGAAGTTTTTAAAATCCGTAATAAAAAATCCAGGGTCGCATTTAAAAAAACAAAGTTGATGATGGCAGCTCAAAGACGAAACGTCGGCTGGAAAATCTGATAACACCATCTTGAAGAACAGAAAAAGTAGCAATGAAAATGTGAAATTTATTTTGTTATATCTATTCAAATAGAGTCAAAAAAAAATTAAAATGAAATCGCGAATATTCGGTTTTTTCAAAAAATCTTCGGAAGTATTCGGAATTTTCAAACTTGTAAGGCGGCATTTTGATCAGCATCAAATTGCGTAACTTTGCCTCCATTTAACCGACCTCGTATCTCTTCTAGTTTCCTAGATCCCAATGATGAGGCTCGAATTTGGGACACCCTGTACTGTGATTAATGCTGGTCTATCAGATCACGAGGCAATTTTATGTAAGTTTGGGATACCTTCTAAGCACACTAAAATAGGAAGACGTCGCGGAAGGATGTATACTAAGTGTAACTTTGAAAGATTTTCCCAAATGTGTGCTAATGTTGATTGGCCTAATATTATTAATTCAAGTGATCCTGTGGCGTGTTTTCACAATATTTTATCGCATAACTGTAACCAATCTTTTCCAGTGAAAACTCTTAAGAAAAAGAATAGCAAGCCGTGGTTTACGAAAGCTATAAGAACATCAGCTATAAATATGCGTTCTTTGCATAGACTTCGTAAATATTTTTTGTATAGTAACATTTTTATGACTCATTATATTGAATATCGTAAAATTTACAGGCGAGTAATTAGAATGGCCAAACAACGTTATTTTTCTAATCGTATAAATCATTCAAACAATACACAGAGAGAAACCTGGAAAATCGTTAATGACTTGCGTGGAAGAGACAGCAAAACAACCCAGTCGTCTGTCAGCGCCAATCAATTCAATTCCTTCTACTGTTCCGTGGCCTCAAGTCTTTCGAGTCAAATCCTTCCAAGGGTTGATGCTTTGTATTATTTGCGTAATGTGGCAGTGATGGATTCGTTTTATTTTATTCCCACTGACATTGAAGAAATTAGGCAGGTATTTTATGAGATAAAGAATAAAAATGCAGTGGGATGGGATGATATTTCTTTAAGAGTATTCCTTGCCCTGCCGGACAACGCGTTAAGCTCACTGGCGGAGGCTATTAACTTATCTTTTATTTCTGGTATTTTCCCACCTTGCTTAAAGATTGCCAGAGTTGTTCCACTTTTTAAGGGGGGAGATCCCGAGTCCCCATCTAACTTTAGGCCAGTGTCGCTACTTCCAACACTATCAAAAATTATTGAAAAGCTTGTTAAGAAACGCATTACCACCTTCTTAATAGCACATGATACACTTAGTAGAGTTCAATTCGGATTCCAGGCTCAGAGAAGCACTAA